>AYEL01083761.1:0-49757 GCA_000484575.1 Olivierus martensii
TGGAAATGTAATAAGAATTTTAAAAATAATAATCCTTATAATATTTCCGTAAATCGATAATTAGAATTAAAAAATATCAATAAAATTATAAGTAATATTTGAATCTTTATATGGAAATTTCATGGGCGTACAATTTTATGTAGGAAGGATATTCAAAGATTTATTGATATTATTATTTTGTGAAGAAATTTTTAATCTTTTTATACTATACTTAAGCATGGTATACTTAGGTACACTTAAGTATAGTACTGTACTATACTTAAGTATTATAAATACTTTAAGTACACCATAATAGTATAATATACTTTAGTAGGATAGTATACTAAAGTACTTAAGTAAGTAGTAAAATATTTTAGTACTTTTTTATAGTAGTTTTACTTTTTTATATAGTATAGTATACTAAAGTATACTATACTATATAAAAAAGTATAGTACTATATAAAAGTATACTTTAGTATAGTATACTAAAATATACTATACTAATATAAAAAAAGTACAAAAGTACTATACTACTATACGTAAGTATAGCACTATACTGTACGTGAAATTACTATACTATATATATAGTACATATTATAGTATACGTAAAGTACGTATAGTACGTATACTACTTTACTTATATACCTTAGTGAACTAAAGTATATACGTACTTAAATATAAATACAACTGTATACGTACTTATATTTAGTGTTGTTATACGTTACAAGTGTATAGTAATGTACAGCAACACTTATATACTTTAGTAGTATCATACACTAAAATATATTAGTTAGTATAAAGTATATTAGTTAGCATAGTATACTTAAGTAAGTATACTATACTAACTAAAGTATAGTATACTTATTTAAGTATACTAACTTAAGTTAGTATACTTAAATAAGTATACGCAGTAGTTATATATTTATAACTACTTAAGTAGTTATAAATATAGAATAAGTAGTTATAAATATATAACTAATGCGTATTTTACTAGTAATATACTGCGTTAGTGACGTATACTTAAGTAGTAAGTATACGTAAGTATTTAAGTAGTTTAGTTAGTATAGTATATAATACTATACTAAGTATAGTATACAATACTTAAATATACAATATAAGTTACTTAAGTATAACTCAATTAGTGTACTTAAGTATAGTAGAGTATACTAATTGAGATATATATAACTACTGCGTATTTTACTAGTAATATACTGTGTTAGTGACATATACTTAAGTAGTAAGTATACGTAAGTATTTAAGTAGTTTAGTTAGTTAGTATATAATACTATACTAACTAAAGTATAGTATACAATACTTAAATATACAATACAAGTTACTTAAGTATAACTCAATTAGTGTACTTAAGTATAGTAGAGTATACTAATTGAGTATATTGTATTAAATATATAATACGTATAATATACTTAAGTATAAAATCCAATACAAGTTACTTAAGTAGTACTCAAATAGAACTTAAGTAAACAATAATAGTTAAGTAAGTATACTATACTTAAGTATGGTATAAAAAATATACAATACTAACGTAATCGTTGTCTGTAGATGAGTATAAGCAAGGGCGGTTCGTCTTTAGGGGCTAAAGAGGTAGGATTCTGCCAATAATTTTATTAAACAAACCAAATTATTCACTGAAAAATCGTCTTGATCAACATATGAATTATTTTTCTGAAAGTCCAAATTATCATCATAAACCATACTTAAGTATATTAGCAACAATCTAATTAACTTAAAATTTTTCCATTTTAACGATTCAAAGTAACGTAAACTTTAATCGTTCTTTCAGAGGAAAACATATTTTGTTGTTAAAAATGAGGAAATCGCACGATTCGACGCTTTAAGACATTTTTAAAACTAAAGGGAAGCGATTATTTTAGCTTGCTGAAGTAACCTAATATCTATATAATGGGGAATCAATCAAGAAGGCACGCAGTGTAGCGGAAATACTTTATCTTTAACAGGCAACACTTCTGCCTTAAGCAACTAGCAGACTTACGACAAAGAAATCCCTCGGGTGTATTGCACGTCCAGTTGCTTTGTCAGTTTGTCCTTCTGTTGTGTCGTGTACAATAAAGTGAACGTCAGACTGCAAACGTTTTGCTTCTTCAAAAACAGAAGAAGAAATAAAAAAAAAAAAAAAACTACAATGTGGCAAGAGGAAGATAGTGTTCTTTTATATTATCCGAGAAACAAAAGGGAACGCAGACCCTTCCATATTTTTCTCTTCAGATAACATTTAAGTGTATTAAATGTTAAAAAAAAAAGTGACATTAGAAGAAAAAACTCATTGAAGATAGATAAATTCGAAAATAAAATAATTTTTGAAAGATTGCCAGAAAGTGGATTTAATTGTTTAAAATCCTTAATTATTTTAGTTATTTTTTTTTTTAAATAAATAAAATCATTTATTATGGTTTGTTATTTTTATTTTACTGTATTTGTTAAAATTTATAACGACTTTTGGATAAATAGTTAAGAAATATCGGGACAGATGGCGTAATTAATTAAAATCAAATATTTTTTCCCGATAAGTTTAGATTGAAAAATAGTGTAATTAATTTATATTCTATTAAAAAAAAAATTATGTCAGCGAGTGCGTATCACTGTTCGTTCGCCATCAAAATGCAAAATCAAATTTCATCTGTATAATAATCGTTGAATCTGTAAGCTTCTAATCAGTGTTTATGAGTTCGTTTTGTAGCAAATATAATAAATAAATACTATTTTCCATATTTTTAGGACATTTAAAATGAGTTTTATCTGCATTTTTAATATTTACTATGGTTGTGGGAAGGAGCCAGAACAAATTAATCAATTTTCAATTAAATCCTATGGTGAATCATGCTTTGGATAATGACGGTTCTGCTGGAATGGATTATCGTCGTTAACTAAGGTACCACTGTATACTTTTTCAGTCACTAAATGAGATTGTTATTTTGTCTCTAAAACAGCTAGAGCAGAAAGTTTCTTGCTACATGAATATTTGTACTGTATTTATAACCTTTTTGCTATTAATTTTTTCTTGATATCAATTTGAATTTATTTTTTATTTGTTTGTCTCAAAAATGATAATTTTTGATTCTTCCCTGCCCCCTTGGAATATACTCGCACTCCTCTCGTGTTGCGTGCCCCACAGTTTGGAAAACACTGGCATAGGTCATTTTGAGAGTGCATGGGAAAGGAGGAATCTATAGCTATTATAAAGAGTGGCATTTATAAGTATGGATATATCTGATCAATGTATGAAGATCCTTTTCTGATGTATTCATCAGCAGTATGAGCAAATAAACAAGTTTGAGGGAGGCCATTTCATATTGCTTATAGTAAATCTGTGGTAAACCTATGTTGAATTTTTTGCAACAGTGTATTTATGTCATATAAATGTTAAAAAGATTTTTGTTTTTCATTATAATTGATTGATAAATAGATGAGTTTTTTATACAGATGAAATACTGCCATGTGCCATGGGCACAATCCAAGATTGAGAATTATTTACATAATGTACTGGGAAAAACATGACAGCAAGAGAATGAGCTACTTTCACTTCTCATCCCACCATTTTGATTTTTCTGATTTCATAACAGACCATGGAATTTTTTCCATAACATGTTGTATTTTATACCTATATACATGAATTGAACTGTTCATATATATAAATGTTTAGCATTTCTGTTTTGCAATTAATGTTCATATTTTTGATACTTCATATTTGAAAAAACTTGCAAACCCAGGAACTGATAATCTGAGAAATATTCATATACAGTCTATTCCGCTTAATTGGGGCAGCCACTTAATTGGGCCAAATCTCAAAAAACGGAAACCAAACTAATAAACTAATACATAATTTATGCTTAATTGACAACTTTTCTCTTAATTGGGACAATAGCAGAAAAGAAATTTAGCAATTTTTGATATATTTTAGGGATTTTTTGAAAGTATGTCAAACCACTACCTGCACTATTATTTGGTAACACTAGCATGATGTGAATCAGTTATCTGTTGTCGTGCATCTGGCAAGTATGCATCTGCTTAAGAATCTACCGTTACTATATATTGTATCTAGTAATATTTTATTTAAAATTTTAAAATCTTTGCCAAGATGCCAAGAAATGATTTTACACTTTCAAGTTAATCACTTTCAAGTAAAATTGCTTTGTTGGATAAAATTAAAAGCCAGCCATTTAAAATATGACATTGTAGACTTGCTGATATAACTGATGTACCAAAATCTACCATAGTGTGTCTCCTACAACAAGAAAATTAGTTACTTAAGAAAGAAATTCCAGGAACATCCAAAAGAAAGCATGATGGAAATGATTCAGAAGTCGAAGAAAATTAGAACAACGGTTTTCTATAGTTAGCAAGTGAGGCATGAATATCAACAGCCCAGTGTTGAAGGTGAAGTCAAAGAAAAAATCACTAATTAGGTACCTATTTTAATAAAGTATTAAAATAGGTACCTAATTATTATTTTTTTACCTATTTATTTATTTATCTACATATTATATATTTTGTTTTAGGATTTATTATTACTTTGTTTAATTGGGGCAGCCACTTAATTGAGCCAAAATGGATTAGTCCCAATGTGTTCCAATTAAGTGGAATTGAGTATATATGCATATATATATATATTGTGTGTGTTTACTGTAGGCTATAGTAATACAGTCAAACCCCAATAAGATGCCCCCCATTAAGCCACCACCCTCGCTGACTGCCGAGAAATTTGTCAGAACGGATCTTTCTTATGCTAATGGAATAGGCAAACCCCAATAAGATGCCATCCGCCAATAAAAACATCTAAACAGATTTTCCTTTTGGTATTATATTTGTCCTCGTTAATCTGCTAGGAACATGTAAGGTGGCTCATATCCCGAAGTTCATCAGTACTGTATATACATTATTATGAGCTCTGTGGATTCATCTGTAACCAGGGGTAGGAGAGATGGAGTTAATGTGTAATCATGTGTCTCTTTAAACCTGGTTCACACCTAAGTTGTAGAAAATTTAAGATCATAAGAACTCTTTTCTATATAGTACTGTATATATGATACATACATGATAGTGATGGTTAATGGCATACTGTAAAATATACAGTTTTTCAGGAATGTTAAGTTTGGATGCTAAATATAAATGTACTGTATTTTATTAAATTTAATAAATTCAGAGTTCATTTTCATTTCTATATCACACGTGTTTTCGATAAACTGTCAACACCGATTAACTGCCAAAATCGTCTCCAAATAGATGGTGGCATCTTATCAAGGTTTGACTGTGTATGTATGTAATACTGAATTCAGAGCTTGAAAAATTTGAAAAATCTTAACCACTTTTTAGGATATCAAATATTTTAAAATACTTTGCTCATTTTCACAGATATTACATATACAAATATTTTCTTCATTTTATATAATTTCATTTAATTGCAAACAAGTCTAATCTAAACTCTAATTGAGATTTTTTTATAATTTTATTTGAATTTATTTTATTCAGCAATTGTTAAATTAGGTGATTACTCTGTCAACTGTAATGAAATATTTTTTTTTTTTTTTTGGGTAGCTTTGATGTTGCTTTAGTTTTTTTTTTTTTTTTTTTTTTTTTTTTTTTTTTTTGGTAGCTTTGATGTTGCTTTAGTTTCAGCTTTGCAAAAAGTGCTTCTTCCATCATCTAAATATGTTGAATAAGACAAATATATATATATATAGTAATTTTCCTTGTAAATTCAAAATTGCATAAGTCCAACTGCTTAAATTCAATATACACGATTGGTAGAATTAGCAAACGTAATGGCCAAATGAAATTTATGAGCTTACTTTAAATAAGAATAAGAAAATTTAAGCCCATAAATGATATTTCTACAAAAAAGTAAATTGCATAATGAAATTTTTATTGGGATTTTATGGAAATTCAACCAAAATAAGTAAACTTATGCATCTGCATATCTCTGAAACAGTCATAAATCAAAATCACATAAGTAGGAAAGAACTTATTGTACTTAGAAACTAAATTCAATTATTTAAATACATGCATATTTCTTTTTAAGGATCTGTGCTTTATAGTGCTTTGCTAATATGGTGCTTTTCAATTATATTCATGTTTATTATTTTTGGTGCTTGTCTTGCTCTTAAGGCAGTTTTCAATGAAGCTTGCTTGATTTGCATTTCAGCTCAGTTGAACAGTCAACTGATACCATTTTGTTTCTCACACTTGGACTGCTTTTAGGACTTGGTCTATTGTTCATTTAATTAAAATTGACTTGATATATTAGCAAGATATACTATATATAATTAGGTTGTTACTTATTCTTTCCTTCATATAAACTGCATTATTAATTTTCTCTGTAACTCTGATATTAAGTATAATACATTGAGAAACCATAGTGATAAAATACTCATTGTGTTAATTAGAAATATATTTTTATAATAAAATGCAATATATTTATCATAAAATACATAGCCTATAAATATAATAAAATAACAAAATACTTCCATAATAACAAACTTTGTTATAAAATAGTGAAATGCTCTTTAAATATTGATTTAGTTCTTGCATTTAACATTACACATGAATAGTATTCATCAACATAATGCAACAAAAACAATTTAGGTTTTTTTTTGTTTTTTGATTGCTGTCATCATTCTGGTCGCAAAATTTAGAAATATTATATATAATTTAATTATATCAATGTCAATTCATAATACAGGAAATTAAATATTTCTCATATGATTCAGTTTGAAATAACTTAATTTATGATTATGATTCAAAGAATATTAAATAATAAAAATAAAATATTTAATTACTGAATAAATATTAATATATAAGAATACTGTCTTATATACCAGTCAGGAATATTTTATTGTCAATTAATGTTCTTAAAAGCAATTAATACAAAATAAATTAATAAAGTCATACTCATGAAAAATAGGTTTATTGATGTTGATGTAAATTTTAAAATTGTAGTTAAATTTTGCAATTTATCTGGTGATATTAATGAACATTTTCAAGAGATTTTTGCAATAAAAATAAATTAAGACTAACTTACTAGAAAAACAGAATTTTCACATTTTTAGCAGCTGAACATAAAATATTTGCAATAGAAACAGAGACAAGGCTTCCTTTTCTGATATGATTCATTAACTCCTATTGTAATACAGGTAACCCTCAATTTATATCTGGGTTAGATTCTACCATATTAATTTGTAATTCAAAACTTTATAATTTCAAGTAAAATTTCTGGAAGTTTCTATCCAATTCTTACTGGTAGAGGGAGATACCTTATGTGGTCTTTTTTGTTCTGTTTACTGAAGCTTCTAGAAACACACAGAAATTCATGAAAAACGTGTAACAGTGAAGAGCACATCAGTAAACCAAAAATCTATAAAATTACAAATTTCATAATTTGAAGCTTCATAAATCAAGAGTTATCTGTAATTATATAATTCATATAAAAATGTAATTTAGAGAATTTTTATACAATTTCATTTATCCCTTAAACACCCAAAAGCAAATCACTCTATAAGAATGCCATATTCCTTAAGTAAGTCAACAACAGTAAGAAGAATAGTTAAAAATCAAGGTAGGGCACTTTTCTTCATAAGAGGTCCCACAGTATTCAGTGTATTTATAAATGACAAAGATAGATACGATGAGGGCCACAAGTCAGGGATGCCTAAAATCCCTTTGTACAACCAAGATTTACACAAGCAAGAACATTATATAGGGTGCAGCAAAAATAAATCCACAAAACAAATTCCAAGATTATATAAATGAATGATGCACAGCACAATTTTAAATGAAAAAACTTTATTTATTAAAGAATTAGAGTACTTTCAGCTTTAATAAGCCATTTTCAGTAAGTTTACAAAAGAATGTTATATATGGAATGTCAATTTAAACCTCAGAACACGAGCTTATATTGTTTTAAAATAATTAATAATTAAAATAATAATATAATAACTTTTTCAGTTTCACTGCTAACTTTCTAAAATCTCAAGTTAACCAAAGAATAAGCACTATCAGCAGTTTAAGTTCAATATAAATAAAAGTAATAAATGTTTTATTTATGTAATAACATTTTCAGTCATAATTAATTTGACCCTCTTCAGTTAACACTCTTTTTTAATTACTAATTCAAGAAAACATTCTAATCAAACAAATTTCAAACATTAACAGAAAATACAAAATAGAATAAAATAAAACTAAAAACCTAACTGCTCTTGTCAGTGTTTAAATAACTATTAAACAAATACTAAGCACACATAAGCAGTCCAAAACTTTTAACATAACAATTTAATTAGAGTAATGTTTTCAGCTATTACTCCATCATCAGCTCTTATAAACACTTAATGGAATACTATGAAACATGCTACAGTTCTAGGACTATAAACATAACATTAAGAACCCGAATACAAAAGTTTTAAAACAATTGCTTTAAAAATTCTACATTAATGTTAAGTTTCTAACATACTTTTACAATCAGGTCTACAGTCTACTGAATAAAATTAATCCTATTAAAACAACATTTACTCGTAAAACAATATAAATCCAACTGCATACTAAATCTCCTTAAATACAAAATAATACTTGCAACAAAAACTCTTCTCAGTCTATAACACATTAGGAACCTTGTTGTAAAGCAAACTTCCAGGCTTTAGATATATTATTCATTTGTCTATCTAACCTGTTTTTACTACCTTCATATATCTGCAATTCTTCTGCAGTGAATAGCTCTTTCATGTTATTAAAAGGCTTTAGTATTCTGGTTTTCTCCCACTCTATTTGCACATTATACTCGTATGCTCTCTTAGCCAGTGCAGTGTTCAAATTAGCTTTCTCAATGTCCCTTTTATGTTCGTTTAGTGTATCTTTCAGATTTCTTGCTATTGCCCCAATATACACCTCCTTTCTACCATTTTCTAGATTTTTCAACGGTATTTTGTAAACTCCCATTCTCTCTCCTTGTCTGTACATATCCTTCATGTTTCTGAGCGTATTGAAAACAGTTCATGCCCTTTTGAATGCTGACTTCTTTCCACTTTCTTTTATTACTCTATTTATTGTTCTAAATCATTTTAGTGCATCTGGCACTACTGTAAAATCTGCTCCATGCCAATTTTCCGTTAATTCTGTCTCACTCGACTTTTCACCTATACTACTATCCAGCATATTTATCTGTCTCCTAAGCAATTCCTTAAATAACTTATCAATCACATTCCTGTTATAACCATGCTTCTGCACTATAATCTTAATCTGGTTCAATTCATTATCTCTCAACTTCTCATCAGAACAATAAGTAAGCACTCTACTGACATATGATCTCAAAGCCACTTTTTTATTATGCCATTTGTCATTTGACCATTCTGGTATAATTATAGGGCTGCTGGTTGGCTTCCTGTACACCAGGGGTGGGCAATTATTTTCTGCCGAGGGCCGGATAAACAATCTTCAGGATGAGAAAGTTGAATACAAAATTAGAAGAAAATATAATTTTATACTTTCATATTGAATAATAATTTAATTTCATTAATTTTTTAACATCAAAAACAAAAACTAGAACCGCTTTTAAAATTTTTTATACAAGAAAAAAGTTATTTTAATTTTTGTAATTGGTAGAAAAAAGTAATTTATTTGTTACAAATGTCTAATATTTATAAATCAACTTACTTGAAATTCCAATTCATAAACATCTTTACCCAAATTTTTTAAGCATTTGTTGTCTTCAAGAAGATTTAAAAAATTACATAAAATTGTCTTTAGTGCCATTTCGTTTAATTAATCATTAACATATAGTTCTTTATTTAATAATGCTTCCATTGTTTTAATATTATAAAATGAATAAAGTTTGACTTTCGCTCATTTCAACCATTTTTTGACGCCATCTTGCTTTCTTTACACGTGATTTTTAAAGTATGATGTCATGACTCACGTCAAAGGAAATAATTTCTTTGATGATACTGTTATAAATCAATTTATTCAAATACAAAATATCGTTTTCGCAACATAGAATAAAATCACACGACATTTTGACGTCGGGCATGCGTTTACGCATGTTCTAATAAAATGTCAATTATTATTAAAAAGTAATGATTTTTTTTTAATTTCGTAATATTTCAGAATACATTTTTTTATTGTGCATGGCTAAAATTTTAAAGAAAAATCTAAAAAGTATTTTTCAGACTGATATGCTTACCACAAAATCGAGAGTTGATTGCTTTCGATTCTAATTGGATGAAACGTCGCCAACTTTTACTATCCCAATCAATTTTTATTGTGTATTACTCATAAACTTGCGTTCGGAATGATAACTGTTACGAAGACTGTATTTATAAAATAGTCAAGATCCAATTATCCAATTGTAGTTCTAATTACGCGTGTTATTCTTTTCTGAAGAATGAGTTGAAAAATCTGTTCATAAATTCGTCGGAATATAAAATAAATATTAGTTTGTTCTGATCAATACATCAAGCTTTTTTTCTGTTTGCATTTTCTGTCGCAATAGCTTGCACCGAATTCCTGAACTAAATTAGTGAATTCCAAGTATAATACTGTATATTTTAAATGACTGATAGGTTGAAGCTAATAATACAAGCGCTGTAGGTGTAGTCTTAGAGTAATATAATTCGAATAATTACTTTCTGAAATAATATTCAAAAAAATAATTACTGTGCATTCATTTCTTCGTCTTTGCTGATAAAAATTTGAAGCTCCAAACTCACCACTATCGAAAATTAATGCGATAAATTATATTATTCTTTAAAATCAAAGCGATTTTTTACTTTATAATGAAACAAATCGATAGGCATATATACATCCTATAGATTAGCATTGATCAATTAGCAGCTCAAGAGCGAATTCAACCGGTGTGCAGTTTGTTGTGGCTCACGAATAAAATTTCCTTTTTTATATGGAAATTTTTTTATTTTGTTTAATCATAAACCAACTTTAAAATATTTTTTTCTGGCGCATACAGGAATAAAAAAAAGATAAATTATAAAAAAGTGCCAGCATAATAGTGTATACCATAACAAACAGTTCATAATTGGTAAATAAATTATATTTCCGGCAATTATATTAGTTGCGTTCGAGCCGCTGGTATAAGATGCACCATTGCTCTAATTGATTCGGCAATGTAAAAAAATCTAAGTAAATAAATATTAAATAAAAAATTATATGTTAAAAATATCGGCAAACTTTTGAGATGGAAAAGCCAAACCTGTCCCTTTCAACAATTTAAAAATTATTCGAGATCCATAAATATATTTTTATAAATAAGGAAAATTTAAGTAATATAACAAGTTATAATATTAATTATATCTTTATTGAATGATGAAAAAATCGCACAAAAAATTGTTCTCATTGGTTCAGTGTGAGCAATAAGCTTGCTTTTTTCCACGCTCGCTTTCCCCTCCTCACGTCACGCTTCGCGCATCCTAGTGCTACGAAGTTTTGCGAGACCTATAAAATTCTTTTAAAATTTTATAAATAAAACTATGATAGTTTTACCGAGCTTAAGACTGTTTTTTTAATGGCATATTTGGCAATGTAAAAAAATCTAAGTAAATAAATATTAAATAAAAAATTATATGTTAAAAACATGGCCTCTTAAAAAAATAGGCCGCTGTCGGTTTTACTTTCACATTGGCCTTAGCATAGGACCTTAGTTATGCATTCAACGCGAATAATGAACGGTTGGTTTTGCTCATACGCATTCATCGCTTACGACTTTTGTTTGTAATTTCTCCGTACTCGTAGTTCCAGAAACTGAAGAAAAATACTGTACTTTGTGCATAATTAAGATATAGCAGTTTGCCCACCCCTGGTCTAGGCTATGAGCTTGGAACTGACTATTCTAAATAGATATATTTCAACATACCCTAGAACGAACAGATGCTATAACGAACGAGATTCTAGAACCAATTATGTTCATTCTAGCATACCCCACTGTATCTCTTTTCTTAATTGGATTTGAAGCTTCAAATTTGGTAATCTGTGTGCTATTGAATATTTTTCTCGACTATAAATGCTAAATTAATAATAATTAACATAGAAAAAATATAGCAATTTGAAATTCTAAATGAATATAATAATAAGAGACTTTCTTTTTACGTCGTTTTACTGTTGTATCCGGAATGGAGTTGGCTATCAAGTGAAGGATATGAGATTACTGTTAGTGTTCTCATATCCTTCACTAAACCAATCAGGTTTTCCCCGGACAGTCCGGTTTTTCGAATAATGGTCCGGTAATTCGAACATTTGTCCAGTTTTCTTCGAAATTGAAAATTTACAAAAAAAAGCTTTATGAGAAACTTGTTTAAATTTTGATCAGGTTTTGCCCGGACAGTCCGGTTTTTCGAATAATGATCCGGTAATTCGAACATTTGTCCGGTTTTCTTCGAAATTGAAAATTTACAAAAAAAAGCTTTATGAGAAACTTGTTTAAATTTCAAGAGTTCTGTTAAACGACGATATTAGTTCCAAATATCACCCCAAGGGGTGACTGCGAAAGCGAAAATGTTTCTTAACCTAACATTTACGAAAATAACTGCTCAATCATGCAAACCAAACTTTGAAATTTTCTTTACATGAAATTGGCAACTAATAAACTATCAATTTACCTGGCCTTAGTTATGCATTCAACGCGAATAATGAACGTATAGAAGATAATAAACACAGAAAAGAAAATCAAATGAAATAGTATGCTATTCTTATAGGTATAGCCACTAGGAAGATTGAAATGAGAAGAATTTAGGAAAACAAAAGATTAATTTTAAAAGAAAATGTATAGGACACTAGAGAAAAAGAATAAAACTACTTACAGGAGATGAGTTCCGACCCTTGTGTCGCAAATGAGTAAAATTTAACCACAGCTACAAGAACAAAACCTTAAAAAATATTTGTTTTCGTTTCTTTCATCCTGATAAAATTATAAAAGACTTCAGTTGTTATAGAAAAAAAAATTCAAAGAAAAAGGCCTTGTCCTTCTCTTTGAAATCCCGCTCACGTTTTTTACGCCATTTCCCAATCATCAATGATTACTAACAAGTAAGTGCGGGATCGATCCAAACCTTATTACAGTGCTTCGACTGAACGACTACATATTTTAAACACTTCTGAATTTACATGAGAGCTATGAGGCTGATAAATGGTTTAAAAATAAAAGATGTGAGGCATGCAATAGTATGCATAATAAAAGTTAACTAGACCCACAATGATATCGGTTGATGTATGATGGAAGGAAAGAAATCAGCTACGTCAGATTCTTTTTCTTTCAGAAAAAAGAAAGCTACTGTTTTTTACATACAGCTGCTATCTGACTTTGATACGGAAACAGAAGAAACAAAAATAGTCTATACAGAATAAACAGACGCCGACTCCACGGAAGCACGGGAATATTTTTTATTTTTGCCTTGTATCTTTTCTTTCCTGTGTTATTTTTTATTTAACAGTGCATAACTTATTATAAATCTAAATAATCATCAAAATGATCGTCCATTTTTGTGTAATTTTTCGTGAAAAGCTACGTAAATAAAGTATATGAATATTAACAACTCTTGCCCCCTTGTCAAAAATTAAAAATCGATATTGCTGCGGATAGGAAAATATAAAACAATTCGCATATAAATCCAAAAGTTATTTTATATATAGTTTAACAAACCATTCGTCTGTTAATATAATTTCAACAAGATAATCTTTCTAAGTAAAAATCTAGTATAAAATATTTCTATTGCTCACCCATATTTGTAGAAAATTTTATCAAAATTTTAAATGCTATGATTCACAAGTCGATAAAGAGTAAATGAACATTACTGTATTTTCAAAATGTCATAATTTATATATTTTTTCAGTTTTATATCCAATTCAATTATTCCCTTAACTTTAATCTCAAAATAGCATATCCCTCCATATATATCATGCCTTATATTTTTTATACTTTATATTAAATATATTGAATTATATTACATTCATCAAATGCTTTATATTTTTAAGCTTTTTTTGATGCTCTGATTATCAAATACTATAACAATATTATACAGACGTCAGCTGGATGATACGTACTGGACACTAGAGTACGAGAATCCATTTGGAAACTTCATCTTCATCCTGGAGAATTTGAATTCTGTTCTCGGGTTCCACATATCAGATTTTTCAGGAGGGCTTCAATAGGTTGAGATTCGTCTCCTCCTGAAAAAATTCTGGGTACGAAACGAGGAATACGGTAAAAAAACTTATGTAACTTGTAAGATTGAAACCAGAACCTCCAGATTGCAACCGTTTATCACGTAGCTATTCAGCTGGCACAATCAGATTGTAGAGAATACGGATCGATGGGTCAGATCCAGCTTCCTCATAAAAATTTTCCGCGTGGGGACCTAGATTCTATCCTGGATCTTCTGGATGTAAAGTTAAAGAGTTTCTATTGAAGATAATCTTCAATAGAAACGCTTCAACTTTCTATTGATAACATACTAGACTTCAATCTGGAGAATTTCAAATCGATTACGGGTGCCACATTTCAGATTTTTAACGGACATCTGAAACTAATCTTTTCACTCTTCAGCCAAGACGACCATCCTCTTGTGAAGTTATTGATTTAAGGATCTAAAATGGTAGCTGCCAAAGATATACAATAGTAGGGTGGACCAAGGTGGGTCGTTGGCAGGGACGGCCCTAGCGTTTTTTCCGCCGTAGGCAAACCCAAAAAATGCCACCCCTATGGGTTGTGTTTATTTTTTTCCGCTCTAGTTTAGGCGGTTTTGCCGCTCCTAAATTTTGCCGCCATAGGCAGTCGCCTACACCAATGGCCCTGTCGTTGGTTACAACAATTCGACGCCATTCTTCATATATATTTGAGTTTTGGGTTGCCAATGCCGGCCCTGTCGTTGGTTACAACAATTCGACGCCATTCTTCATATATATTTGAGTTTTGGGTTTTAATCTACATGAGGCACTATATGTTATGTTTTAATTTGAAATTGCTTTTTTATGCATAATGTTCATATCATTCCAGTTAAAGTAAGTTTTATAGTTTTTGACTATATTAATATTTCGTTTATATGTAAAATATAAACGAAAAGCTGTAATAAAGTACGTGATGAATTCATTTAGAATACTATCTATTAAATATACATATATCAAGATACTTTCATACAAAAATCTGCAAACTCTATTTAGCGCCATTTTGATTTAGGAGATATATGTTGTAGAGTAGGCGTGCCAAACTCATTTTAATTCAAGGGTCATTTAAGGAGCCTGTAAGATTGCCGTGGGCCACATCAAATTTAAATTTTTTTAAAATTACATTTAGAATAAGGATTCAGAAATATAGATAGGATAATTAAAAACATTGTGTAATCAAATGAACATATTACAAATATATATAATTATTATATAATTGCTTTTAATTACACATGTTTTTTAATTTAATTTCTCGTTATCAATCTTTAATTTTCTATTAAGCATTAAAAGTCACATTTGCTTTACAAAAATAAAAGATTTTATTAAAAGTTTATAAATTCAAATAACCATAACTACTTACATTTTTTAAATAAGTTAATAATACGACAAATTAATCTTTAACAAGCCCGTTAGTGCATCATTTATACACTTCCTTCGAAGAGGGGTTGTTTGGAACTTGATTTTTGTATTTGTCTATCCAAAAAAATACAGGTTTTCATTTATGGCTTTTTTTTTTGTAAGAAA
The DNA here is from genome assembly GCA_000484575.1 of Olivierus martensii. NCBI lineage: Eukaryota > Metazoa > Arthropoda > Arachnida > Scorpiones > Buthidae > Olivierus > Olivierus martensii. The sequence continues at coordinate 15,691 of AYEL01083761.1, forward strand.
TTTCGCACAAAACGATGTAGTCCTGGCAGGAAAGCGCTTAATTTGTGTCATCGATCTGAAAGATCAGTGTCGTCTGTACGTATTCGTCGATAAGGCCAATCGAAAAAATCTCTTGCAATTACATTTCATTAAAATCAAACTAGTGTTTAATAGAATATGACATAGCTACGAAGTGAGAGTTACTTCCTATTATCTCATAACATATTGTTCTCATTTTCAATTTAGTTAAGAGCGTTGGGACCACAAAAAATCACATCGAGGGCCGCCAGTTTGACATCACTGTTGTAGAAAGTGCATAATGGAGTAAGATGCAGGGCAAGATAACTCACGACCAATCTTGTCCAACCATTTTAATTTTGCAAAATTTAATGATGATTCTTGGATATAAATTTTACTGCTTTTTGTTGTAGTTGTAATTTTATATATTAATGATTTTTTTTAATTGTTTACTAATTTTTTAATTAAATTAAGAAATAAATGCTAGTCTCATTGAACAAATATTGCCATCTTGTGCTATTAAATAAACTGTCTTACCCCACTACTAAAGTAAGACAGTTCAATTGACATGCTGTTATAAATGTTTTTAAGACTCTTACTGTTGAATAACAATTTCAATACCAAAGTATTCATTAATAATGATATTTTCTTTGGTAAAATTTTCAGTTTTTTGCCCAAATATTTATGATTTTAATAAACAAAAGCCCCTTATGGCCCATTTTCCTCTATCTTAATTCGACTGCATTAAACTCTTAGTTTTTTCTTTATATTTACGTTAGCGATGTATATAACTCTTGCTTTACACAGCAATCAGAAACGTTTTTAAAAGATATAACAGCAATAAATATGAATAAATAGCAAGAATAAAAATTTACAAATTACTCTACGATGTAAATATAATGGATTTATCATTAATTTTGCAATTTTATCAATAAAAACAAGGAAGAAGAGATAATTTTTCCCTGCTCCTTTTTCAAAACAAGTTTTTAACCATATAATTGATTTTTTGATACAAAATTAAACATAATGTGAATTTTAGATATCCGGATAGAAAATGTGTTTACTTACAAGTCAATAATGAATGATCATTTCCGAGTAAAACCGATTAATAATCTATTAAGCATATACATTACATTGCATTAAAAATGAATTCTGTGTACTGTAAATAAGAACGAGGAAATGATCAGTATAAACTTAAACAAATTAAAAATCACTTAACCTAATACAAAAAAAAGAAGAAAAATTGAATTTGTAAATTTATCCTTCAAAAATAAAAGTCCAAATGTCCAATATTTTGAATGAATCGAACGATCTGCATGGAAGTTGCAGTTAAAAAAGCGTGTGGATTCGCACTTGTACGGAATTGCTTTACTGTCGTGTGTGCGCTGTGCATTGATACTTGCCCTCTTGCATTGTGTAATAAATCTATTGTATGAGCCAAAACGTGGTGCAGCTGCAGTCGGAATACAATACTGCATTGTACGAAGAAAACTGTTGTAGTCATAAAAGCATATCAATAGAAAATCAGAAATCATTGTTAAAACTTGTTTTCTAATTTATTTTTCGCAAAATGACAAGTGAGTTTTATGGCTTCGGCTTTTAAATAAAGAATAAAAATTAAGAATAGATCTAATAATTAAATCTCAAGAACAGAGCACGGATTTATGATTTGATAACATATTATAAAAAGAAAAAAAATTGACGTATTGCTAATTATAGAAAAAATATTTCAATAATTTAAAGTAAAAAAAAAATACTGAATAATAGTATATATCTACCTGATATTATGTAAAGATGTCTGTTATGCCCCTTAGTACTGAATAAAACAAATTAAGAATTGAAATTATTCATCATAAAATACAGTTGATTCTTATGCCCAGTGGTGTAGTGGGGCCGGAACACTGGAACGTCGTTCCGGAACTTTTTTCCACGACCGATATGCGTACCAGTACAAATTGTCAGAATACATTACATCAATTATAATATCTTTGAGCTTTATAGTTGATTCTTATGCCCAGTGGTGTAGTGAAGCCGGAACACTGGAACGTCGTCCCGGAACTTTTTTCCACGACCGAAATGCGTACCAGTACAAATTGTCAGAATACATTACATCAATTATAATATCTTTGAGCTTTAATTGAATATAATTAATTTTATTAACTATTAAGTTCATAACTTTAAATTAAAGATAAAATGCCAAAAATATCTTATTTCTAATGAATGTCTTCAATCAATAATATAATGTACACACAGGGACTTATTAAACTACACACAGAGAATGTGAATGATTCCATGTAGTTCATCAAAATGCGAGTGCGGTTTTAGTTGTATGAATTTAATAATAAATGACACAAAATCCCGAATATTAATTGAGCACGTTTCTAATTTAATATTCATAAAACTATGGGCCTCTCTTAGAAGAATGAAAACCGGAAGCATACGTCAAAAAAATGGCTAAGATATCATCGTTCAACAGTCGACCAACAAAAAAGGATTGCAAAAACCAAAGAAAAAATATTAGATCCAATTTGGAATTTTATGTAAATGTTCACTTAAACGATATCAAAAATATGTATATATACTTATATAATAAAGAAATGTTGAAAATATTTTATAAAATATTTTTTTTAATGTATCTATCCATCCCATCACGATGCGTTCCGCAAAGGTAGGTAGAGAGGACTGAACGTCAGATAGCTCGATCTTGACATACTTGCCAACATTATTTGCTTTGCTTCCATCACATTCATACAATTGCTCATACATGCTCTGCGATTTCTTCTATCTGTTCGATATCAATACTTTGTTAAGACGATAGTATTCTGGTAATTCTTTTTTTAGCACTACAACACTGCTTATGTCTAAAAAAACGAGAAAGTTTAAAAATTTTATTAAAAAATATTATGATATAGGTGAATCGTCTAATATCAAATTTCCAAATTAATCGATCAAATAAACGAGAAAGTTTAAAAGTTTTATTTAAAAATATTATGATATAGGTGAATCGTCTAATATCAAATTTCCAAATTAATCGATCAAATTCGTCATTTGGTCTCTTTAATTTTAGCATGGCATTACTCATATTTGCCAGACCATCAATTAGGATACAATATATGATATCAATATTTTCTTAATAGAATCTTAATTTCATATCATATTATATAGAATGGTTGAAAATCAGTTATTTTGATATTTTTAATACTGTACAGTATTTATGATCCTGTTTTACGTGTTTATCTTCCAATATCGTTAAGTGTGTCTTTATATTCTCTACATTTTTTATAGGTTCTATTTATGACCGTGTTTTCGACACCCTGCTTGTCCGACACGTTCTTTTCCCCATATGTCGAGTAACCAATATTTCATTGCAAACGCGGATCCAGACAAAATCTTGAAAGCTAAAAAAAAGAAAATAGAATATCATTAAAAGTATATTTTATATTTTCATTTTTAATTACATTTATGTATTTTTAACTATTGGATAAATTTAGCAGTTTCATTCCTTCACATTCTAGATTGAAAATGGGAATATTAAATATATTTTTAATATATTTAATTTAATATGTTTGAAGGGAGCTTAGCCCCAGCAGATGATTGTATATTATATTTATCCATTAAACTTTTTAAAAGAAATTATTATAGGTCTAAACAAGTAAGGCATTATAATAAAAATCAGAAGTTCTGGAAAGAACTTGTGATCGCTTACTTTCTGAATATGGCGTCTAGTTTAGAATGATTAAAGATATATAAAATATGCATCATCAAAATTATTTTTAATAGCATAAACTTTATACTAAAATGTCATTAAAAAATCCATCAAATTGTTCTATAATTTTTACAAAAAGGCTTGAACATCCGCCATTTTAGAAAGGATGAAACTAGAGTTAATTAATTTTATTTGATGTGAATATTGATTGCTTAATTCTCTGTTGACTTTCATAAAAATCAATCGAAAAGTTCAAAAAGTTTTTAAGAGGGAAAATTCCGAAGTTTGAAAATTCGCCATTTTTAAATGGCAGAAGATAAAGTTATATGCATGGTTATATGTCAACGAAGTCATCTTTAATGATTTCGTGATAAATATAACATATCATAAATGATATTCATGATAAATATCATAAAAATCTAATAATTATTTTAAGATATATTAAGTTTGAATGTCCACTATTTTTAAATGGAAACTAGAGTTTTAAGTAATACATCGTCCAGATAACCTCTAATGGAAGAACTTCCATTCCAAAATTAATGAAAATATAGGCCTACTAATTAGTTCAAAAATTATTAATGAGGGACACATAGCAACATAGTGATCTTATACACTAAATCTCCCTTTCCTTCAGAAAGTAGGCTAATGAATAATTTTCCAATAGAAATTATTTAACCCACAAAAGAGTAACATTAAGAAAACTCATTCTCTAAATTTAGTATTAAAAATATTTTATTTTAAACAAATTAATATTTAAATTTGAATTAAGAAAAAAAGATTTATATTTTAAAAGTTTAAATACTGAATAATGGGCATTCATCTGTTATACAAAAAAGCAATAGAGTTCGGGATTAAATTTGAGAGACTGATCAGAGGATAATCGAATGTTGTTCATAAACTGCAATTAAATTTCTTTCTAGTGAATTAAAATGTTTTCTTTTTTTATCATAGATTTTTTCTTGATAAATTTTATATAGTTTTAAGCTTCCAAGAATTCTAATTGTGTCAATTAAGATTTCTTAAACCTTAGTCCCTCAGTTAGTGTCTCTAAATATAACTAATAACTAACTACTATTTAATTTATTGCCCACGTATCACTGAAGGAGTGAAAACTAGACCGGAAATCCTTGAAGTTCGTAAGATAAATAAAATTAACCATTTTAAAATAATATTTTCGTTAAAACTGTACATGTAAAAGTTTCATTTACATTATTTTGTTATATAATATTGTTGGGGAAAATTTTTTAATGGCCGTCTTTATTAAGTTACAGAAAGTCCATAATTTAAAGTATCTTCAAACTTAAGCGAATTCTTCGCAAATTATTATTTTAAAATACTTATAAAAAAGGTTTTTCTATTGTTGTAGACCTACATTTAAGAATTAACATTCAACAATAGCGTTATTGTAGCTCTATATTAAAAAATGATTTCAACATTAATGCTTTTTTTATATATATATTATACTAAAGATTAAGGATATTAAACCTACTCTATGTTTGAAAAATGCGAAACATAAACTTGTCATTAATAATAGAACAATTATACAGTATAGATTATGTTACAAGTTTACATATAAAAAAATACCAGCAAAATAGTTAAATACTGTAAATGAATCATAAGAGTTAATTGTTTGGGTTAAAAGGTCAATAACTAAATGATAAACAGTTCTTAAGTTTAGAGACACCAAATAATTTAATAAATGCAAAAAAATCAAATATTATAAAAAAAATTGCTTTGAATAATTTAATTATTTATTATTTAGCAAAGATTATATACTTTATAACGTTTACTGAATTATAGATAATTAAAATTCTGTATTTTTTAGAATAATTTTTTTATCGAGTTCCAGAATCTTTTTTTTTTTTTTCTTTCTAAAATTCAGGAATATAAAATTTGTTAAACTTATTTTTCTTAAATCATACAGATTCCTTGTTTGTTTAGTTTTGATATAATAATATGATTGCATAAGCAAAACAATTTGCGCAAAAGTTATTTGAGGAATGCACGTCTCCTCGAAAATAGCGATATTGCATTTATTTATTATGATTTTAATCGGTTAAATATTTTTACAATCGAACAATTAATTTTTTTTTAATTTAATTTATTCAGTTATTGATTAAAAAAGAAAAAAAAACAAGTAGACATTTAAATTACAATTATAATACATACAGAATATTCAACGTTTCACAACTTGTTCAAGTTCAATTTTATGTCGGCAATTTTATTCATTGTTGCAACTAACTTATTAAAATCGAGAATAAATGGCTTTCTTTCCGATAAATTATATTTTGAATAATTTAATTATTTATCTTGCCGTGGGTGCATTACAGACCAACTGCGGGCGCAGTTGTGCCCGCAGGCACGGGGTTGGCCACCACTGCACTAGACCATTGGTGGTCACAGTGCTAGGGCTGTGTAAAACCCCCTTTCCTACATCTATATCAGTGCTGTCCAATTATAATGAACTCAGGGCCATAGCCATATTTACTAGAGATATGGAGGGCCACAGTTATAAAAAAGGGAGAGGAACTTTGGTACTTGATACACTATTGTCTCAACAAATGGAACACATTAATAAAACGCTTTTTGGAAACCAATTTTATTTCCAGATTAACAAACCTTATTGCAAAATTATATTTAAAAGATTTTGTTAACATGTTAATTGGATGCAACACTATAAAATATAAACAGTTAAAAAATATAAAAAAGGTATGTATGTACCTATTAAATGTAATAAATGAGGGTGGCAGCAGCATTTACAAGGACTGGATATTTGAATCCATTCCGTGTAAATGCTATCCTTCCTTGCTTCAAATTCCTTGTATCTACTCCCATCCATTTATGTAGCTATCTGCAGAATATGTAAAAGAGAAGAATCTCCAAGACAGGATCTGAATTGATTCTCAATGTCTCATGTTTAATGTCTCATTGATTCTTTATCTACATGTTACAAAATGTACTTTCACACAAATAAGTACTATCAAACATTGATATTACTTTCCGACCAAAATCACAAAAGTTAGGAAAAACGTTCGTTAAACAAAGCAGTTTACCCATGTGAATTGTTATGAAAAAATCATTTTCCCACTGCTATTAATATACTCGATTTTCATTTTCTATTATACGCTTTTCCTCAGTCATTTCACAAATAAAACAAACTCATGATAAAATAAAAATTAAATTAAATTAAAATGTAAAATAAAACTAAATTAAGCAGTAAAATAAAATTAAAACGGAATCTCACAACATCAGTCACACAGTCATTGAAATGGTGAGTGTTAGATAGAAAAGAGAGGAGCCTACCCAGCCCAAGTACTGCGACCAACAATGGTCTATTGTGCGCCCCCAATCAAAATAAGACCATCATCCCAAAAGAAGACCCATCTTTAAAACAAATGACAGCATTTTCATCAATGGGACAATAGCAAGATCCTCTGGAACAAGAAAATACATCCCCAAGAGATCACGCCTAAGCCATAAAAGGGCCACACATTCACACAGAATGTGAAAAGGAGTTTCCTCCTCATATTGACATCTTCTATACATAGGACTATCAACAAGTCCAATCGAGTGAAGATGACAGTGCCCAGTAAGAAGCCCTGTAACAGTCCTAACTTCATATTTATTTAGAGAAAGCAACTCTTTAGTTCACTAAACAGAGCGACCCAAAATGAGAGCCTCCACCTGCCTGAGGCCAGAGATAGACCTCCAAAAAGCGTGATGCTGGGCCGCCAGCCAACCTTGACATCCCGCCAAAAGGCATCCAAACCAATGCACAAGACAAGCTCTGGTCCCAAAAAGGAGCAAGAAGCCCCTTCCCTGGCAAGCCTATCAGCAACCTCATTACCCTGAATCCTCTTCTGCCCAGGCACCCAAACAAGTTGCATCCTGTTCTTGGTGTCCAGTTCCTCAATAAGAAGATAGCATTCCCAGACAAGTTTTGAAACAAATCGGGAACTATCAAATGCTTTAAGAGCAGCCTGACTGTCAGATAGGATAAAAATATCTTACAAGCATAATCGCTATCAAGATTAATTCTAACACATACAGAAATAGCAAAAATTTCTGCCTGAAAGACAGTGGTAAACTGCCCAAGGGAATAGGAATAAAACATCTGTGTCCCTAAGTAAACCCCTGCCCCAACCCCAGTAGTGTTTTAAAACTGTCCATAAACCAGACCAAACTACCCTTGATACTGCGCCCAAATCCCCCTCCCCAGCTCTCCAAACTATGAATAACAACAGTGAAGGGCCGGAAGAAGTTAAATCTAGGTACCATGTAATCCTTTACCATCCCAAGAATGTTACTATGTGTCCTGTCCCACTCAAAAGACAAATGCTCCATCTTATGGGTCCAAGAAATCCTCCCTCCCAGAAGAATGAAAGCCTATAAATGCCCTCCTGTGCACTCGCCTCAACAAACAAATGCAGAGGAGAAATGCACAAGAGGACTCCCGTGCACTCGCCTCAACAAACAAATGCAGAGGAGGAATGCACGTCCCGAGCACTCACCTCAATAAATAAATGCAGAGGAGGAATGCACAAAAGAACCTCAAGAGCAGCAGTAGGAGCAGTCTTCATAGCCCCAGTATTGCCCAAACAGGTCAGCCTTTGAATCTTTCCAAGTGCAGCCTTGCAAGTCTTAAGTAAGACCCTTCACCTCCAAACAATGGCAGCATAAGTAAGAATAGGTCTCACAACCATGGTATAAATCCAAAACAACAGCCCAGGCCTAAGACCCCAAATCTTACCCAAAATACTCCTGCAAGCCCAAAAAGCTCTACAGGCTTTCCCCACAACAAACTCAATATGTGGCTTTCAAATCAAATCCTTGTCAGCAAAATGCCCCAGGTATTTGACTGGGTAGAAAACTGTAACCTTTTACTGAAGAAGGTTGATTCAGATAGCCCTACCAACTGTTTTCTCTGAGTAAAAGGCAGAATAATAGTCTTAGCTGGATTGACAGACAATCCAACCCTATTACACCAGTAAGAAACTGTATTAAGAGCTAAACCTCAGAAACAGTCCTAGGAAATTTCCCCATTACAATGATGGCTATGTCATCAGCATATCCAACAGTGAAGAAACCCTTCCCCATTGAGTAAAGCCAATAACTCATTCACCACAAGGCTCCAAAGGAAGGGGAGACGATACCCCCCTGCGGACATCTCCTGTCAGTGAGAATCCTAACTTCCTCTCATAGAACCTGCTAAAAACAACCCTATGCCTCAGCATGGAACCAATCCAATGAATAATTGTTGAACGGACTCCATGTCTGAAAGCAGCAAGGCTAATTTGCTCAAAAGATGTATAGTCAAAAGCCCCTTGAATATCAAGGAAAGCACCGAGGGCAATCTCCTTGTATCTCCAAAAGTCCTTTCATTTGAAACAACCTCATGAAGAGCATGCTCAGTCGATTAATAGGCAAACTGACTGTGACAAAAGGGATCCTAACCAAGGCCCCATTCCTAATAAACTTATCCACCAACCTCTCCAATGTCTTCAATAAAAAAACATCAGACTGATCGGACGATAAGACTTAAGGCTGGTTCATAGTTCGTCGGAACAGAAAAGGAAAAGGAAAGGAATGCCAAAGTTGTGTACACTGACGTGTTAATCGAGAGGTCCTCTATTTTAAGCTTATATCTAAGAAATGTATTATCTTTCTCTCTTTTTGCTCCAATTTTAATTTTATGCCGTAACTCGGCAGCATGAAGAGCTCCTGAAGCCTTTCTGTTTCATCTGTTTCCTTCCTTATTACGAAAATGTTATCAATATACCTTAAAAATATGTGTGCTCTTCATGCAGGCAGGTTTTCTCTACTGATCTTAAAACCAATTTGGCCATCACTCCTGCAAATGGACTTCCTATTGGTACACCTAAAGTTTGCTTATAAAATCTACCTCTGAATTTGAAAAATGAGTTGTTGCATAATAAATCCGCTAGTTCTCTTAGTATCTTATGGCTGATTGTGGCCTCTGAAGTATTTTCCAAAAAGAACCGATATAAGCATAAGCAAACTGGGGCAATATTGAATGAAGGGTATAACATTTCATAATGATAAGTTGCCAAAATCTCATTCCCTTCTAGCGTTAAACTTCTAAGTTTCTCAAGGAACTCTACTGGCGATTTTACTGTGTAAGCATAATTACCAATACTTGAATTAATCCATTTGGCAACCATTTTTTCCAGATTATATAGCGGAGACCTGCACATCTTTACTATCGGTCTAAAAGATAATGGTGTCTTGTGCGTAGGCAAATAATCTTGGGCATGTTGGATTCTGCATTCTCTTTACTTTTAAAAATTCTGGTAAGTCATTACTTTTTAAAAGTTTAATCAGCTTTCTCTCCAAGGCTTTCATCGTGTCCTTATTTAATATCTCCGCTTCAGATTTCTTTATATACTCCTGTATAAAATTATCGTACACCTCTCTTTTCATTATTGCAAGCTTTCTGCATTTATCTTCACGAGTGAGGGCTATATCGTTATCCTTCATCCAATTTTGTGCTTCCCTTATTATGGTTCTCTCTCTATTAGCCTGTGCTACTTCAAGCTTATTTCTTTTATTAAACTCTCTTATCTCTTCAACAAACTTCCACCTGCTTCTTTCTTTATCTAAATCTACCATATCCATTATTATCCTCTCGAACAGTGGAATTAAGCCTTTTACTGCACCTACTGTCTTTAATGCATATGAGGGTCCTTTTTTTAAAATTTCTTGAACAAAAGGCTGTAAGTTATTTCTCCTATTACAGTTACTACTTCTTCCAGCGGGAGATCTTTTCTTTTGTTCTTACTAATCTGCTGCTTAAATAACCATTACAACTTATTTATATATTTCTTTCTTAACCTTTTTCTCAGCTCTTCCATCTCCATCCAATGGAAGAGCTTGAGAAAGAAATTAAGAAAGAAATATATAAATAAGTTGAAATGGTTATTTAAGCAGCAGATTAGCTTCATGCTATTTAAACATATTTTCTTTTAATGCTTATTTCCAGGGTAGAGCCAGCTCTTTACTGGGATATTCATTTATTATATTTTCCGTTTGTGAGCATCTTATAATTTCTAGACTTTAAATATAGCCTCCTTTTTATTGTTACATATCTTTATTATCCTAGCTTCTTCACATTTCACGTCAAAATTTTCCTCATAAACTCTTTTACTTAGCGCCATGTTTGTACTCACTGTTTTTATGTCTCTCTTATGCTCTTGAAGTCTCCTTTCTAAGGATCTTGTGGTCATTCCTATATACTCTTCTCTCTGATTTTTATCTATATTCGATATTGGAATCACATATACCCCTATCATATCCTTGTTTTTCGTGTTGTCTTTATTATTTATAAATTTCTCTTATAGTGTGGGATTTCTCTTCGGGGCTAATGCTGTTTCTGTTTTATTTAAGTAGAGACTTCATCACTGATAGTTGGGAAGCTGGGTACGGGATTAGGTCATTTCTGTGTATCTTGGTGGTTTAGGTTTTCCTTTCTTGTGTTAGATCTTTGAGATGACTGGATTTACCTTAATACTTGCTCCTTAATCTTTTTAGTATAACCATGTTCTTTTCCTATTTCTTCGATCTTTCTATATTCAGTCTCTCTTATCTCCATATTCGACAAGCGCATAATTGCTCTTTTATACAAGGCCCTAAGTGCTGATTTTTTGTACTCCTCAGAGTGTTGTGACCATCTCAGAATTAGGACTGGTATGTTATTCAGTTTCCTATATACTTGAATTTTGTATGTCTCATCTTCTATTGTTACCTCCACATCTAAATAATGAATTTTTTTATTTGTTGATCCTTAATTAGTTTCAAGCCTATCGTCAGTATGTCATAACTCTTTTCAAGGTCCATTATGCTTTCTTCATTTTTCCATATTATAAAGAGATTGTCTACATATTTTATATAGAGGGAAATTGAGGCTTTAATTAGGGGAGAAATATAGCACAAATGACATGTAGCAGATAACATGGTTGGGACACCTAGCAGTTCGTTATTCAGACATTGTATGTTTCTCCACATAAATATCTTCTAAGTTGTATATACTATAGTGTAGTTATAGTAGTATAGTTATATTCTCATTTATTCTGCAAAGAAACTAAAGATGAGTTAGTGTCTTTGCAGGAAATAAATAATGTTTATAAATGTGGCAAAAATACATGGATATAAAGTGGCTTTTATGAAAGCAATATATAATAAAGTGGTAGAAGATCTCAATAAAATGAAAATAGACAACATGAACCAACAACGAAATGCCAGCGACATACCCTCGGACACTCAACAAGACCAATACATGAAAATCCCGTTTGGCATGAGCAACTCTAAAACTATAAAAAATATAATTAGAAAGAACAACAAGAATGTAATCCCAATGAGAGCTTTGACCGTATTTGATATATTAAGAAACGAAAAAGACAAACAACAGGAAGTGATGAAACAAGTGGTCTATAAAGTATCAATAAACAACTGGGACTTGCAACAAGAAGATTATTACATAGATGTAACGAAAAGGAATCTCCAAGAAAGATTATGTGAACACCAGAAAGACATAGAACAAGCCAATCTAACTACAGTGCTAGAGACAAGGTGTTACGAAAACAATGTCACGGTAAGATGGCAAGATACCAAAGTAATCAGAAGTTGCACGAAACAGAAAGAAAGATTTCTTATAGAATTGTTAGAAATAATAAAAAACAATAAGAAGGATAATATTATTAATGAAAAGCTGACAGAAAGTGTTCCATCTGCATGGTTATATGCACTACAAAATATTTAGAATCGATTTATTATAATTATATTTTTTGAACACGCAATTACGAAGATTATGACATAAAAGAAAATTTAAATGCATTCTGTAGCCGATAGAATATCGCTGAAGAGGAGTAATCCGAAAACGTTACAATAAATTTAAAAACATCTATAAGGTAAAACTGCTAATACGTGCTCTAGTTTGTTGAATTTAAAATAGTTTGATTATAAGCAGAGTTAGTTAAGTAAAGATGAGTTAATATTCCAAAAGTATTTTTTAAATTCCATATTTTATATTGTCCTACCAAATAGTCTCAAAACTTTTTGATCCTACCTTATATAGTAAAAGTTAAAAATTTGTTAGTTTGAATGTATGAAAGTATAAAATGTTTATATTTTATACACCTAATGAAATTTTAATGTTGCTAAGCAATATAGTGGGTGGCTCCTACCCAAGTGACATTGGAGGAGAAATATAACATAAATGACATGTAGCAGATAACATGGTTTTGACACCTAACAATCCGTTATTGATCTTCTTTTAGTATAGATACAAATAAAGTGTAAGAATTTTGACACCTAACAATCCGTTATTGATCTTCTTTTAGTATAGATACAAATAAAGTGTATTTGTATTTGTGTTAAAAGAAGACCAAGTTTTATATTTATTTTATACTTTCATACATTCAAACTAACAAATTTTTAACTTTTACTATATAAAGTAGGATCAAAAAGTTCTAGGACTTTATTTTTTAAAAAAATCTAAAATATGTACATACCAAACAACTTAGCCAAACTTCCCTTGACGAACAAAGTCTAAATTAAATTTTTTCTAATGATTATTTTTGAATTAAAGCATGGTGCCACCATCTTGTTGAGTTAATAATTAATTAAATTTAGAATTTAGTACTAAGGTGGCGCCATCTAGTAATTAATGATTATACTATAATTTTTAAATTAATTTTCCCCAAAATAAAATTCTATTCCTCCGCACCAGACTCAAACTGGGATCTTTGGGATAGCACCCCAACACATTTCATCAGACTCAAACCACTAGGGGAAGTTTGGCTAAGTTGTTTAGTTAATTTGAAATGGTTAATTCCCTGATTGGTGTTAATATGAGTATGTACATACATCTAGTTGTAAAATTTTTTCAAATACAGTGGTACCTTGATTAACAACGGCCTCAGATAATGACGTACTTGGTTAATGAAAGTGACTGTAAGAAAAATCTCTTGGTTAATGACTCTTGATTATGTGAATATCTTAAAGGATATTGTGGCAACTGCTCATGATATTAACTTTGAAGTAGAGGAAGATGATGTGAAAGAATTATTGAAGATGCATAACTGAGAACTGACTACTGACAAGCTTAAAGAACCTTTCAAGGAGCAATGTGAAAAAAAAAAAATGGAAATTTCATCTGAAGGTGAGGATGGAGAGAAAGAACAAATTATGACTGCTGAAATCAAAAACATTTTGGCAAAGTGAAAGTTCAAAATGTTTCTAAGAAATGGAATACAAACAAATCTGAGATAATCAGAACTGCAGATCTATTTAATTGAAAAATCCATGCAGTTTTTCAGAAACATTTTAAAATTGGGCAGAAATAAACAGTTTGACATGTTTTTTACAAGTCCATGTGTCAAAACACTCCGAAGTGAGCCTAATTGTCCTTCTGGTGAAAATTTATACAGTGAAACCCTGCTCGTGCGTTCCCGTATCGTACGACTTTCCCGCTTTAAGCAAGTATTTAAATTTATATGTATAGTATTTAAATATATATACAGTGAAACCCCGCTCGTGCGTTCCCATATCGTACGACTCTCCCAATACAGTGAAACCCCGCTCGTGCGTTCCCGTATCGTACAACTTTCCCGCGTATTTTCGGAAGTTCGAACATTTTCCTATACTTGCAATGTAAAACTTTGAGCTTCCCAGTTTCGTGCGTTTTCCCGGCTCGTTCGACTTTTCGGGCCGGTCCCCGATGTTTCAAAATCGGGGTTATATATATTTGTGGGTCGGAGGTATAGGGCACACTATAATTAAAAACTGTTTTCATAAACAATTCGTTTTATTAATGTTAATTCTTTTTTGTAGCAAATAAATGACATATACCATATTTTTTATAATTATAAAATTCTGATCCAGAATATTTTGGTGTTTGAATACGTATATGTTTTCCATCTAATGCACCTATACAGTTTTTAAGCTGCCAATCATTGTTGAAACCAGATGCAATTTTTTCCCATTGAGTTGGTGAAGAAGGAAGTAACAAGTATATATCTTTTAAACCAGTCCATATTTCTAAGCAAGTTTCCTTTATAATATTTGATAACGTTGACTTTCCAATTTGAAAACTATAGCATATGGTTTGCTGACAATCTCCAGTTGCTAAATACCTACTCGTAAAAATAATTGTATATTATTTTATTTGTAGCTAATATGTACTATGGTTGTGGGGATTAGCTGGAACAAATTAATCAGTTTTCAATTAAAACTTATGGGGAATCGCAACTTGGATAATGATAGTTTTGGTTAATCATAGTAATCTTGTAACGGATTACCGTCATTAACCAAGGCACCACTGTACTGGCCTTGACAATTCACATATTTTTTCTAGCAATCAGAAAGATCAGCACACATTTTGAAAAGCCATTCATTGAAACTATTGGGTTGTTTGGAAAGTAATTTCATTTTTTTCCCATCAGTGGCATTAGTTGTATTTTTACCCACCAATTTCATTCTAAGCCATATGATCATTATAAATTTTAACTGCTGACATTTCAAGGTATATTTATAAAAAAAATTTTTTTATTCTGTTCAGTTGTTTTTTTATCGTATCAAAAATGGAAAACAAAAAGGAGCATTTTCAGCATATTTTGCTTTTTTATTACCGAAAAGATAAGAATGCTGTTCAAGCAAGAAAAAAGTTAATGAAGTGTATAGATAAGATGTGTTAACAGAACACCAGTGCAAAAATTGTTTTGCAAAATTTCATTTTGACAATTTCAATATTAAAGATGCACCACGTATTGGAAAATCAATTGAAGCTGATGATGACAAAATAAAGACACTGGTTGATGCGAATTGCCGAATAACAATACAAGAAATTGTTGCAAGACTGAATTTGTCAAATTTGACTGTTCATGACCATATGAAACAACTTGATTTCATTTCAAAACTCAATGTTCAGATTCCACACATTCTCAAAGAAAGAGATTTGCTCCATCACATTGACATCTGTGATTTGTTGCTCAAACATCAAGTGATCATAGATCAGAAGAGATGAGCCAGCTCAAAACACTTCAAAAGCAGATATTCATCAAAAAATAGTGATGCTCTTTGTTTGGTGGGATTTCAAGGCAATTGTTTTTTGAGCTTCTATCAGACAATTCCATCAAACAGAAGAGGTGTAGTGTTTCATCATGATAATGCCCATCCTCATACAAGTTTGATGACTCGTCAGAAGCAGATGGGATGTACTATAGCACCACCATGTTTGCCACATCTCGTACCTTCCGATTATTATTTGTTCCGGTCTTTAAAGAATTCTTTAGACGGTAAAACATTTAGTTCAAATGAACATGTCAAAAATCACTTGGTTCAGTTTTTGGTAAGCAAAGAACAAAAATTCTATGAGCATGGAATCATGCTACTAACTAGAAAGATGGCAGAATACATTGGACCAAAATTGTCAATATATAATTAAATAAAATATTTATATATTATAAAAAATTGCCGTTCATTTTCATGAAAAAAGCAAAGTTATTTTCCAAACAACCATATATCTTTATGACATCCATTGCAATGGTCTTAACCTCCATTTCATCCCAAAATATTTGTCTTTTAAATAGATTTTTAGTCTTAGAAACTATTAAAAATCACAAGGCACGAGATCAGGAGAATATGATGGATGGTATAAAATACTCACAGAATGTTTATCTAGATACTGAGTAATTATTTGAGTATGACATGCCAAGAGCATTGTCATGCAGCAATTTCCAACTGTTTCTTTGAAATCCTGGTCTTTTTATTGTAAAAAAAAGCTGTGAAAAGTCTCTAAAGATGTTTTTTCACAATGAAAAGCAAAATTTAATTGCAATTTTTTGCTTAGATAAAGACATATTTATAATGTGATTTTAGGTAAAAATTGGTGTTATTCTTTTGGCATATGCAGAAAAAAATGATGACTCTTACTGCTGTTTAGTGGGAAAATTTTGAAATAATATAGGTTTTTAAATTATATATATATTCTTTTCAAATTTTGAATTTTTGATATTTTTAAAAATAAACTCCTGGAACTTTTTGATGGTACTTTGTGTTTCTGCATGATTATTTTTCAAAAATCAAGCAAAGTAATAAATATGATTTCTTTCCTAAACATTTTTTCACATGATTTCTGGAATATCATTTTTGTCATGCTGTATTAATATTCATAATTTTATTAAACATTTTAATATTTTGTAAATTGATATTTTCATTACTGTTTAAAATACTAAATGAAATTTTCAAGATATATTCTTTTATTATGCTTCTCTTATTCTGTAAACCTATTTTAACTTTTTACAAATTTGGTCTAGTAAAAGAATTTAATATTTTTGTACAGTAACTCTCATATAACACAGTCTCCTACAATGCTGCTTCGCTCTAACATGATTAGAAAAATTGCAGAAACCTTCATATAATATGATACTTCTATAACACAGTTTTTATTTAACTTATTTAGAAAATTACATTTACTCTCCAACAACAACAAAATATTTTTATTAATATTTGTAAATTCATGCTAAAGAGACACAATACATACATAAAATGCAATCATTGGGAAATACTTTGCTAAAATTAGTCATAAATGCAGTTTTGCTACTTTGCCATGAGAGGAATGATACACATTATTTTCGATTTTGATTTGAAGTTGAGTCGACTGAGTTAATTGCTGATCATTGAGTATTTTCTCTTCCTTGGATAAGAACTGAACGTTTGTTTAGTTCTTGGATAAGAACTAAATTTTTATTCTTCAGTAGAAGAATGTGAAATAGAAAAAAAACTTTATTATTTATAAATTCTTTTGTGTATGTGTTAAGGAACAATTATTTTATAGTGGTTAGATTGCAGATTTTGTAAAGGGGGCAGAATATACACAAACTTTAAATGCAGAAAAGAAAGTTCAGAAAGTGAAATTGATATTATTAAAAAGAAAAAAAATGTTTTTCTTTCAACTGAAGAGTGGTAAGGTAGATATAATTATTAAATGAATGTTACATATACTGTATACTTTTTCTTCCTTTTGTTTTACTTATATTTTTTTGGATCTCATCTTTATATGCTTTCTGTATGTTTTGTGTTATTAACATTTAAAAAAAAAATTAAGTTTCTTATGTGGAATTAAAGAAAGTTATTTATTCACTGAAAGAAAAGCACTCGAAAGCAGTTTCATAAAAATAAAAACCTTTTTAATAGAAAAACTTTAAAACATTTCTGTCAAACTGGTGACCATCTTCATCTACTATACAGAATACAGAGATATAAATGTATAAAGAATATTCTAAGAAAACAAATATTAAAAAATTTTTTCTTTTTTAAACATTGAAAAAATGCACTTGTATAGTAATAGATGACAAGTGTTTTAACCATCATTTATAGAAAATCTAATAATATTAAAGATAAAAATTTTAAATACAGTAATACCCCGAAGTTATGCGATAGGTTGGTCTAATGAAAATCGCATAAGTCGGTACTACTTTGCATATAAATACATATAAATCTGGTTTAATTGGGACCAAGGACTATCAAAAACACTAGTTTAGAAGAAAAATACAGGTAGGCCTCAATTAGTGCGAATAATGGGTTCCATGAATTTTTTGCACTAATCGAAGTATTAACTATATGTAAAATATAGTAATTGGTTCTTGCTTTGTAAGGTTCCGGCCATTAGCCAACCTCACGATGAATAACCACAATACTAACTTCCGGCCATTAGCCAACCTCACGATGAAAAACTATAATACTGACTGTACAAGAAATTGGCTATTAGCCAACCTCATGATGAATAACCACAATACTAACTGTTTAAGAAATTTTTATTCTCATTTTTTTACATCGTTGTTCATCATCTAAATGAATAATTTACCAGATTGCATCTCAAACCATCATCAAATCAAATGCCAAATCGAAACCAAAATAACGAATCGAAAGTGGAAGTTGAGCCTCGTCTGGCTGCCAATTCTGGGTCGAGAATTGAGTGTATAGTCTGATTTGCGATTAAGCATTGCAGCTTTATTGAATCAGTAAATTAGTTCCAGATAGTTTTTTCTAATATATAATTTCAGACCATACTTCATTGGCGGAATTAAAGTGACGTTAGAATTATTGCTTTATAAATGAATATAATTCTGTGTATAAAGTCTACAATACATAATAACCAAAACATGAGTTACTATTTCGTATTTTTCTCATTTTATCGTTTCTAATGATAGTAACGAAAGTGCTATTAATTCAACCTCATTTATGTAAAGTCTGCAATACATAATAACCAAAACATGAGCTACTCGTTTCGTATTTTTCTCATTTTATATTTTCTAACGATAGTAGCGAAAGTGCTATTAATTCAACCTCATTTAAAGAGAGATATATATTCTTATGAATGTCGTTTCGTAAGTTTCTGGTTTTTTTTTAAATATTTTGATAATTTTAATAAAAGATCTTTTAGGAAATTGTAGAATTTTATAAAATATCTTAAGTTTGTAATGGACATTAGCATAATATAAATTTAATTCATATTAAAATACTGTGCTTTTTTCAGAGTAATGTATTCTTATTTTTATTTATCTATAAAAACCTTTTTATGAATTTGTAAATAGCTATAAATTATATTCTTTTTACTTACCATATCTTGAAAAAAAAAAATAAATTTTTAATTTGTAGCCTTTCAAACGTACTCTTCCCGATGGTGAATTCTGCATAAAAAGCTGCGAGTGTGTCAGCGGTTGCTGTCTTATTGACTATATGGGTCTCAGATGTGCTCCTCTATCCTTACCTGGCAATAGATGCACTTCGGTTCAACTAAAAGGAGGAATATATGAAAGATACTGCTCTTGCAAAACTGGAGATAGTAAGTATAGTATCGTAATTCCATAGTTCAACGTTTTATCTTTTCAGTTTTATTGATCCTGAAAATTTCATTCTGACAAATTTCAAACAAATATTCATTTGAAAAATATCTTAATTTATTATACAGTACCATTAATAATATGATTTAAAATAAGAAATGAACCTTTGGATATGCTTGAAACAATACTGAAATTTTTTTTTCAATATGGTTAATTATATTATTATTCTTTTATTTTTTGATAAAAGTCCAAAACAGTAATTTAAATAATTTTCTATTTTAGTTCTCGTTGATAATATATTTTATATAACGTACAGTTAAATATTTTTGTATTAACTGTTAACTTTTTAAGAAATAAATTTAATTTTTCTAAAGTAAAAATCTAAAATTTAATAGAAAAATAAATTTTAATAATTAAATAACATTTTTACTTATTTTAGATGACTGTGTGTCTCAAGTACAGCATCGTTCTTCCGAATATTTCCCTCCTTCAAATTGTAGATATACTTTAGTTTACTCAAAAATGTAAAAATACTAATAATATTGCTTGTTTAAATAAAGTGTTAAAACAACGCTATAGAAATTAGAAAAATTTTATTATTTTTTGTGGGTCAAATTAAATTTATAATATGTGAAAATTGATAATTTTATCACTTATTTTTATGGAATTATCATTAATATGACGAGTAAATTTTCTGTTAAAATTTTAAATGCTTATTTTTAAAAATCTAATGATAATAACTGATTTATTAGTCAAATAAACATATATATTACCCGCATATATATAAATGAGAGGAAATCTTGTGATTTAATATTATAACTTTATTGTATCATTAGAAAACTCCTACGAACACGTATATAGAATCCATGAATGTATTATATATACAATCAATGATAGAATCATTGGACGGCGGCCATTATTAAGTTATAGCGCCATCTGCGAATTATGCTTTTTTAGAAGAATTACAATATTAATTTAATTTTTATTCCTTAATTTTTAAATTATAAGTAACGACAAAACATTCTGGCTGTCGCTGAAATCCAAGGATTAAATCTTTCTAACGACACCCTCCTTATAAGAATCGGTATAGTGGTTCGGCTGCAAAAATGTTAAATGTAGAATATAATTATAAATTTTATAAATCATGTAATCAGAAACAAAGAATAAAGAGATATAAATACGAAAGTGATTCAGTTTTTTCCAAATGAAATTTTGGCAACATAAATAGAATATTTCATAATTATAAGCCAAAGACAAATGATTTCTTGCGAAAAATAAGATTGAAATGTTGAATAAGAGACCAATTAATCCTTCTGGTTAACCTTCCTAAAAATGACCGAAGAAAATTTTTAGAAACATTAATTGATCATTTACAATTAATAAAAGAAAGGGATTTTGCAAATTAATGGAACGAAAGCGGCTTCAATTCAATATAATAAAATAAATCATAATTTTAAAGTTCTAGACAGTTATAAATGGAAGGACGTAGAAGAATATTTAAAGAAAAATAAACAAAACTTCTTCATAAAGTAACGTAAGTTCAAAGAAAACCTGCAAACAGTCAGTCTATAAAAGTTATTTAAAATGAGCATCATGTTATATCACTCATATAATTAATAGGTTATACAATTTTTATCATTTTATTTTGAAGATTCTGTATAAAAAACAATAAAATGAAAATTTAAACATAATGAATATTTTTCTTTTCTGAGGAAAAAAATCTACTATTCAAAATTTGTTATTTTTCAAAAAATTTTCTTTTCCGGCTTCAGAAAGAAGATGGATCATTAAAAAAAATGAAATATTTTAATAATCATTAGATATGAAAAAACATTAAAAAAATGTGCAATAAAATTTTTGTTTCTCTTATTAGATAAATGAATCAATGCAATTAAAATTTCAAATTTATTCGATGCAATTTTATTCAAAATTGATCAGAAAGAGCTTAGTTAATGATATGAACTAGTAAGATGAACTTGACGATACGTGATAATACACTTCCTCATTAAAATTGAACGAAATTATATATCGTCTAAAATAGTATTTCTTAAGTGTTGATTTCTCCGGACTATAGTTCATTTAATCCAATAGTTAAAGCAATAATGGTAAGAGGAACGAATATATTGTTCTAAATTTCAATAGTTTTAGTTTTCTTGATTTACATTGATTCTTCATTTGGAAAGATACTAAGAAATGCTACAAAACACATCATAAAATACTCATAATTAATCATTAGTCGTAAAAATTTATGGATCCTTTATCTACAGGCTCTCAAGTAAATGAGAGGCAAGCCAACGATTCCTCAAAAAAATTCTGGAGATATGAAGACTTAGAAACAATCCTGGATATGGAAGGTGATATTAGACAGTTTACAGAAAATACTAACTGTAAAACAGTCATTATAATTTTTCGGATCTTGTATAACGGTACTGACGTATCTTTACTGAATAACTTGTAACTATTAATGATATTTACAGATTAAAATGTAACTAATGATAAAAATAAACCAATGCTATGTATTAATGTATAAATATTATAATAATATTCCATAAAATGCAGTATATTGATATACAGGATGAAACAATATATGTAAAAATAATAGTATTACTGATACTGAAAACTTTTTGTTATTCATTAAACTTTAATGTTTTTCACTGCTTAGTATGCTATTATTTTGAACGTAGTGACTAGAAAGTAAAGCAGTTTTAATAGTTTATCTTTATACTGATATTAATAAGATCTTCGCATTTTTCTCTTATTAGAATTTCAAACACTTCTGCTAAATACTTGTCTTTATAATTGTTCTCTTCTAAATACTCTAGCTTCATCCCATTTAATACTTACATCATTTTCATAAGCTCTTTTTGCTAAAGCAGTTGCGGTGTTGTCTTGTTTAATCTCATTTCAGTGTTCCTTCAATCTCTCATCCAAACTTCTTTCTGTTGCACTTATATATGATTTTTCTTTACCTCTATAACAGGTATGCCGTGGCTTTTTCTTCGTGGCTCTGTTTATCTTTTTCATTTCTAATTATCATAGATCAAAAACAATAGGTGCTCTGATTGTAGCAATCTTCTTATTTCTTTTCTTAATAACATCTTTTACTGTTTTGTTAAAATTCGCGACTTTACAAGTGCATCTTAAGAATAGCAACATGAGAGAATAATAAGACTGAATGTGAAAGTTTAGAATCATCAAGAAGATACTTGTTCAGTCTGACTCTTCCAAGTATATTGTATGATTAAGCAAAGTTATTACGGATACAAATGAAAATGAAATGGATTATTCCCTGTTAGAAATAATCCATTTCATTTTCATTTGTATTCATATGTTTCAGCATGTTACAATTTATTCAATACAAACAAAAACTTTTTCATATCAATAATGTTTTGACTAGCTTAGGTCTCTTCAGTTGACAAAAAAGATTTAAACTTAAAATTAAAAGAGGATTCATAAATTATCAAGTTCTGCTGACTCTAAGAAATACAAGAAATCCACAAATACTTTAAGCAGGAAAAATACTCAATTTATTATAGACATATACTAATCTACACATTATTATTAGTATATGTACTAAATATCTAATAATAAATTGTGTATTTTTCCTGCTTAAAGTGCTTGTGGATTTCTTGTAAAAGAGGAACATATAAGCATTAGAACATAATAATTTAAATTAAAAATTTTTAAATTTATCCTAGATAGAACTTTTATATAATATTTATGTAGCTTATATAGATCACAATATTTTAGATTTAAAAACTTTAATTTCTTAAAAACTTATACTAAACTTATACATACTAAATTCAGCACTAATAAGCAGAAATCAACATAAAAACAACTTACTACATGTAGTACTTTCGAAAAATTCCATCGTCAGCACAATATATTGTATATTACAGAACAGAATTATGTGTTGAATATCTTAAAAACTTATATGATATTCTTAGAACAAATTAAAAAAATTTTTTTTTAAATTAATAATTAATGTTAAATGGGTATAGGTTTTAAACAATATTACTAGAAAAAACTTAAAGATATACAATATTTAAATGTTACAAACAATAAATGCTAGCGTTTATACTAAAATTGTTTACTTCAGATTTATGGCATAGCGCCATGCTAGTGAAACATTTTCCGGGGCCTATCATTAATAAGATCTTCGCATTTTTCTCTTATTAGAATTTCAAGCACTTCTGCTAAATACTTGTCTTTATAATTGTTCTCTTCTAAGTACTCTAGCTTCATCCCATTTAATACTTACATCATTTTCATAAGCTCTTTTTGCTAAAGCAGTTGCGGTGTTGTCTTGTTTAATCTCATTTCAGTGTTCCTTCAATCTCTCATCCAAACTTCTTTCTGTTGCACTTATATATGATTTTTCTTTACCTCTATAACAGGTATGCCGTGGCTTTTTCTTCGTGGCTCTGTTTATCTTTTTCATTTCTAATTATCATAGATCAAAAACAATAGGTGCTCTGATTGTAGCAATCTTCTTATTTCTTTTCTTAATAACATCTTTTACTGTTTTACACCTGGACATATGAAATGGAACTTGTATATACTGATCAGTAATAGGCTGATCTTCATCATCGATCAATTGAGCTCTCGGATTTCTACCATTACTTCTTATAGCCATATTTCTCTGTTTACTTTATTCAGTATGGACTTCATGAATTTCATATTATATCCATGTTTCCTGCCTACGTTAAAAACTTTAGTTACTTCTTCTTCCTGTCCTTCAGTTGTGTTTGTGTGAGCGATGCTTCTCTTAAAATTTATAATCATGTTTAAGAAGTTTTACCAACAAGTAAAAAGTGTACTGATAGTCAGTCCAATGGTGGATATATTAGCAGAATTGGTTGTTAGATCTAAGGAGACACTTGTCTTAAAAGACTTTGCAAATACACTTATATATGATTCTTCTTTACCTTCACCTCTATTTATAACAGGTATCCTGTATATTGTGGCTTTTTCTTCGTGGCTCTGTTTATCTTTTTCATCTCTGATTGTAGCAATCTTCTCATTTCTTTTCTTAATAATGTCTTTTATTGTTTTACACTGGACATATGAATGAAACTTGTATATACTGGTCAGTAATAGGCTGATCTTCATCATCGATCAATTGAGCTCTCAGGTTTCTATCATTACTTCTTATAGCCATATCTCTCTTTACTTTATTCAGCATGGACTTCATGAATTTCATAATATTGTAAGGATTCTAAGAAAAAGTGGGGCAGATTTAAGTTAAAAAAGTAAAGAATTATAAAAAAGAAACTGTTACCTGGCGAAATGCGTCCGAAGCAGTCTGAATCATCGCGGCAAATGGCCGAAGTACGACGTCACGGTCACGTGTTTGGGAGAAGGACGGTTAGAAAATGTACAAAAGTATTTTATTGTGAAATAATGATTTATACTTAGTTAAAAATTCTTGTCATGAAATATAATCAACGAAAGAAGTGTCACCAATTCCTGTTCCAGTAATTTTTATTATTTTCTACATGTTTTCTATGCAAATGGATTACAGTATAAATAGTGACCAGAAGACGGAGCTGGTGTGGTCTTCTCCAGCATTTCAACACATTGTGGTTGCACTGCTTGGTGGTTCCTATCCCGTCCTGTCTGCGTGGAATACATGCTTGTCCAGCGTCCAACTAACCTTGTCCTTAGTACTGCTAACCTCACTTCGTTGTAGACTGTCGTATTGGTGATTGTATTGAAAGAAATCGATGGCGGCAGGAAAAAGTCAATTATTAAGTCTCACCAATTAGAAAAGTTTTTAACGATTAACTTTGGGAAGACCAGACGTCATTTTAAGTTTCTACTAATAATATATTGTAAGTTCTTCGTTATTTGTTTAACAATAAAATTAGTTACAGTTTTTTCTCATGGAGCATTTTGGTTTTGGATTTTCTCATTTTGTCAAATGGTTCGAGTCGCACGACATTAACATTAACGTCAAGTTAAGTGCGGAGCCGAAGGCGGTTGGAACGCGGGTCCCGATACTGGGTCATGTTCGGGCGGAAGATCCGCCGTTCGTGACAGACTTACTTCCACATTCTCCATCTCGGTATTTAGCCATCACATGTTATGGATGGACATCCATCTTCCAGACAAGCTTTCCCAGCTAATGATGTCATCTAAATCTAAATAAGTTTTACCACTGAGCCGATATGAGAAAATAAGAATGATCTCGTATTGATGTTTTGTTCGGAATATAATTAAATTGTAAAGAGGATGACATGAATTGATTACTCTGTAAGCTAATCAAATCTGATATTGTGACGCGACTTATGCAAATGAGCCGAGATCGGGATTGTAAGTCACGAAGTATAAAAATGAAATTGTTACATGAACTTATGCAAATGAGTGAAGTGCGAGATTGTAAGTCACTTGGTATAAAAACAGAAGCAACCAACGACACAGTGAAGTGTTGTACTGATGTAGAACTGGCTAAGTGACATTCAAATTTTTATAAAGGTTTACAATTGCCTGAAGTTTGTATTGGTGGTGGAGGTATTAAAATTTAAGTAGAATTTAATTAAGGTTTATTTCTTGTGAATAATTGAATTTTTGGATATCTGAGTTCGATTAAATAAGTTTTGTTGTTATTTGAATCTGCTTTATTAGTGTTTAAATAAAGCTTTGTTTACACTTTTGTAAGTATTCTGAGTCTAATAAATTTATATTTTTTGTCAACTTGTTTTGAGAATTTATTCAATTTATTAGTATAAGTTTCTAACATCATTTTGTTATTTTGCGATCTAACACTTAATTGATACTTCTAATTGTTTCTAGATCTTAATTGATACTTTCTAGTTTCCGGTTGTTTTGTTTTTGCTGGTTAAATGTTAAAGTTAGCTAGACTGTTTTGGATTTAATTATATTTAATTTAGAACGTAGTAAAAGATTTGAGCTCAGGCCAAACTCTGGATTTGTAGAGCCGTTAGAACCATTAGGTTTAGTTATAATTATTATTATTGGTATTTGTTAGAATTTGCAACTTTGAAATTATAATTGGCTATGGGATATATAGTAAATGTATTTAAAGATCATATAAACAGATTAGACAGAACAGAACAGAGAACAAAACAGACAGGGACAGAACAGAAGAATTAATTGGCTTCAGCTGAAAGGAAAATATTAATTTTCCTTTCAGCTGAAGCCAATTAATTCTTTATACATTGATTCTATGGAAAACTAATTTCCGACTTACATGATTTTTGAATTGTAAGATGGTTTTCCAGATTAATTATTCTGTATTCAAAGAAAATGCATCACCTGAGAATTTCACAATTCTGACATTTTCTCACAAATGGTATATTACATTAATGAATAGCATCACAACTACAAATATAATTAATATACATCATATCTACTGCAAATCATTTGTTTCTCATTTGTGAAAATAACTAACTTCTACTGCTTGGGGATCAATTTGACATGCTCTTTCATAGGATGACAAGTTGCAAGTTCATTTTGGAATCTTTTGACTATTTCTGCACTTGCTACCATTCTTGTATGCTCTTCCCATTCTTTTTTCAACTTAGAGAACAACATAAGGAGTGATAGTAAATATAGCAACAGTTAGACAACCTCCCTCTTTCAAAATGAACCTGCAGCCTATCATCCTAAGAAGTCTCTCTTCACAAAAAAAATGAAAAGGTCTGATTGAATGGGTGTCAGGAGCATGTTGAATGGACCCGAGCAGTGGAAGTCTGTTATTTTCTCAGATAAGAAGAAATTCAACCTGCATGATTCAGTTAGGAAACAAATAAGTTGCAATAGATGTAATGAATATTAATTAGTTTTGCTTTAGCCATCAATAAATATCTTGTTTATATCTCTAGCTGCAATGATAGTGATTAATATAACATATCATTGTGAAAAAGGATTAGATATGTGAAATTCTCAAGCAATGCACTTTCTTTAAACACTAATATAAAATTTAAATTGGGGATTGACTATATACTAAAATATTCAAAAATTGTTCAACAGAACTAAAACTTTAAACATTTACTATTTCTAAAACAACAAAATAGAAAATAAATTTTGATTTCAATAAGCAGTTTTTAGTTTTAAATAAAGTAATTGATAACAATAATATAATTACAATATGATTACTACTATTACTGAAGATGGTTTATTAAAGCTGAAAGTACTATAATTATTCAATAAATTAAGTTTTCTCACTTTAAATTGTCCTGTGAATCAATCATTCATAATTGAATAATTACAATATTTATGGTCATATATATTAAAGTTAATAATTAGAGGAACATAATTTACTTTCAATTACAAATTAATTAATTTATTGAATATAAAAAGCAATAAATTTATGTACAGATATTCCCTGGTTTATGTATATCAAATTTCTGTAATTTAACTTTATGTAAAATATTTTCCATAATTTTTATTTCCCATATATGAGCATAAACATTTATTTTATTTGTAATTTATAAGTGCAAATATATTACTTTACAACATTTAAAAGCCCCTATTACTTAAATTATTTGTTTTGTACTGTTTGTTGATTTTAGGTATCATATTTACTGATATGTCATTCCATGCAGTATTGTATCTCTCTCAGTGAAGGAACCATATGGCAATATATTGTTGTGTAAATTCAATCACAATAGTCCACTTAGCTTCAGGAGTTTGATTCGGAATTTTCATTAAAATACAGGTCATTCCTGACTTATGACAATAATGTATTCTCTTAATTCTGTGATAAGAATGAAATTCAATGGGTTGAATCCCTGACCCAATGATGTAATATATGGAGTGTGGCTGTTTTTTTGACTGGTTTTTATAGTTTTGTGTGTTTGTTATATTTATTAAGATATGGCATAGTATTCTAGTAAATATCAGTAGTGAAAAATCTATAAATATTGAGCATTTACAACTTATGATAGCAGGATTTGAAATGGAATCTTGCCATAAGTTGAGGACTACCTATATTATTTTCCCAACTTACACAAAATTTATATAACAAAAAAAATTTTAGTCACAATTATTTTCATAAACTAGGGAATACCTGTATTTGTTATGTAAGATTTTCTTACTTTGAAAGTGGTGGTTCTAGACAATTTAAATGGAAAGTTTTAGGACAAGCATCACAAGACAGCAGTTTGCCTTTTTTCCCACAAAGAACACAAACTTGTTCACCTGTAACCTGAAAATTATTTAACATTTTCTGAATTATTTATTTTTAATTTTTACAATTTAAAATTAAGAATACAATAAGAATTATATTACCTTACTTAAGCATTCATAACAATACCAATCTCCATCTGGAATACTTTCCATTTTAGGCTAAAATATGAAATTATTATATTATAAAAATTATTTCTCAAATTACATGATTATACAGTAAAATTAATTTAATTATGAGAAAGAGATCTTAATATCTGTATTTTCAAATTATATATAAAATTGTTATTTTGTGAAATACAATTAATAGTTATCATTTGTATACTATTAGAATTCCATTTATAAAAAAAATTATTTTTATAAAATCTGCTATAAGATATTTATTCATGCTGTGTTTTAATTCAATAAAATAGCTATAATAAAAAATATACAGCACTTAGAATTACATGAATTTCAAAATCACAGCAAAAATTTTAATTAAAAAATATTTATAAATTTTTTAAAAAGTTTCACATCAATTTAATCTAAAAATTTTATTTTAATGATCACCAATTATATTTCTTGAAATCATTATCACTGCTCATCAAATTTTGATGTAGTTTCATTATTCACCCAATATAATTCTTCATATCTTTATTCTTTTTGAAATTGAAAAAATCATGCATTAGTTGGAGAAAGTAGAGTAATCCATATTTTGTATGAATTGTCAATAGTGGCTCTCATGCTTTCTTCACAGTCCCACACCATTCTATATTATCCAAGTAAAAGAATAAAAAGAATAAGGAGAATGAAATAAGTCAGAACATGATTATATTTTTATCTCTTCTCTGTTTGTCATATCAGTACCAAAACTGGAGTCAATGGCATCCAGCAACTATCTTTTGCACCAAGGCAGCTCTCACATATATAGACCAAGCATGAATTTGGAATTTTAAATTCCAAAATTATCATCATATATTATTACATTTTATTCATGCTTGTAAGTGTTCATCATCTATGTGGGATATTTTTAGTAGTATTGCCACCTTTTTTGTGACAGTCACCCAGATAAAACTAGAGAGTGTAGTAGGGAGGTAAAAAATAAACATGATTATATATATAATCATGTTTATTTTTTATTATTTTTATGTTTATTACCATTTTATTCATGCTTGTAAGTGTTCATCATCTATGTGGAATATTTTTAGTAGTATTGTCACCTTTTTTGTGACAGTCACCCAGATAAAACTGGAGAGTGTAGTAGGGAGGTAAAAAATAAACATGATTATATATATAATTTTATTAACTATACATATATAAATTAACAATAATAAGCAAATTACATTTATTTTGAAAATTTGGAATTATATTTTTTATAAACCAAAAACATACTTTATAATAAAAATCTTTTTGGACTGATTTATAAGTCTGTTGTGTGTTATTTTGGATTCTCAAACGAGACCTTTGTTTATTATGAATTTAATAGAAAAAATCTGGACTTTCATGAAATTTAACTGGCAATGGGCAACCAAATGGAAAAATTAGATTTCCAGGAAGAAACTGGGCAGGTGATAGCACTACTTTTAAGTTTAACCATCCATTATTTCTATCATATTTTTCATCAAGGAGATTTCATTTTAGACTTTTTTGCCTTTCTCCTTTTCTCATTGGGATAAAATAAAAAGATGGACAATCCTCTATTTAAGCATTTAGCATGTTTTTTCAATATATGTAGTAATCAGTTCAATAATCATTAATTTGCTTCTTTGATGATTAGGTTGATCCTCTTAGGTTGATCCTCTAATTTTAAAAATAAAATCAGCAGAAAAAAATGTTCAAAAATTGTAAAAAGTAACTTACAATTTGTAAGTACCACATATACTCATGTATAAGCCAAGGTTTCTTCTCAAAAAAAATTTCTAAAGTAGGGGGTTGGCTTATACATGGATCAAAAAAATCAACTTTCTTTTGAATGGAGAAATTGAAGTAATAAGTAAAACCATAACTTATTGAACATCTCTTGAAGACCAGAAGGAAATTTTTCAATAATTCAAAAAGTTCATCTGATTACATAAAAAAACACAAGTTAAATAGAATGATAGTTTTAACTTTAAATGATTCTATTTTCAAAAAAATATAACCATTATAACAAACAAAAAAGAATTCAAATGAAAAATTAAATTTGTAAATAAATATGTTTACAGTAATCATTTCAAAGAAAATTATATAAAATATAAGACTACATTAACAACTCAGGTTAAAAAATTTAGATTACTATATAAGGAATTCATCTGAAGGTATTTCTATCAAATCTACATGAGAAATATATAGTGATGAGCCAGTAGGAACTCATTATGGATTGGCTAGTTCTACAATAGGATCACAAAGATGGAGGAGGAGGAAATCAACATTACAGGCATTGAATTTCTTTTATGTCAGAAAAAGACAAAAAATTCACAGATTTTGATTCTACATTTGTTCAAGTTTTTAATATTAAAAATTTTTATGATTTACAAGAAATAATCATCATAATAATTACTTATAATCAAAAGAAAACTTTAAAAGTTATTAGTCTTTGATACTTACATAAATCATGTAACAAGAAAAGTTTTTAATTAATTAAAACGAATGTTTTCGGCCTATCTTAGAGGCCCTCATCAGTATTCTCTTATGAAATGTATATTTTAGAATATAGTAATAAAGAACACAATTAATTCTAAATTCTTTAAATTTAAAGTCATTCCTACCATATATACTCGTGTCTAAGCCGAGGTTTTTTCTCCAAAAAAATTTCTGAAGTGGGGGTCGGCTTATATACAGATCAAAAAAATCAACTTTTTTTTTGGCTAGAGAAATTGAAGTAATAAGCAAAACCATAACTTATTGAGCGTCTCCTGAAGACCAGGAAGGAAATTTTGTAATAATTCATTTAATATGATGTATCTCCAATCAGGAAGGAAATTTTGCAATAATTAATTTAATACATTATCAGGTAAAATTTATCTTACTCTGAATTGAAATTAAAGTAATAAGCAAAGCCATAACTTATTGAATGTCTCCTGAAGACAGGAATCATAACTTACTGAACATCTCTTGAAGACCAGGAAGGAAATTTTGCAATCGTATCTCCCAAAGACCAGGAAGGAAATTTTGCAATAATTCATTTAATACGATACCAGGTAAAATTTTATCTTTACCTTCGATGCAATCGAGCGCATCATGCCACCGATTTCAACCTGCAGCTATATACCGTAATCAGATATGTGATGCCACGCTGCCCGATACGACGCGACAACTTGACAATCAATCAAGAATCTTACCTAGGATTCATATTTGAGTGAAAAAATATATTTATTTTTCATTATTATTTATTAAGAATGTTTTAATTCATTCGCTAGTAATCGATAAATACTTATTATATTTAACTCATTGATGATTTAATTAGATTAAAAAGTAACTAAAATAATGTTTAAAATAACGAAAAAATAATAATTATTTAAAATCTGTACTGAAAAATAATTTAGTCTATCAAAAAAGTTCATTGTAAGCAAAATCTTCGAAACTGCACAATTAACATTTAGAAATCACGTTGCACACGTCATCGTAGCGGTGTATGACATCATCGTTAGGGTGATGTACTCATTTTAAAATATGATCAAAGATTTGAATATGAACTCAACTCAACTATAGGGAAAACGAAACTTCTAACAGTCTCTTGGAAGCCGTGTGACGTAGAGTGATAATATGAACTTTTTTAGAGAAGAAAATAGTTATTCAATATAACAAAAATATTTTATTTTTATTATTATGTAAATTATAAAAATTTATTACTATTCATTAACTCGATATTTTCTGAAGCTACGTCATCCTATTCTCCAACATCAATCTCGCTTCGGAGTAAAATTTTACTTTACCTGTTGCGATCGAGTTCGTCACGCCGTTGAAACCAACCTGCATTTATATAAGTGCATCAGATAGGCGACGCAGAAATTCTCGACAATAATCCAAGAATTTGTAGACACGCTGCATTGGATCACTTTAGCTGGATTATTATCGAGAATTTCTGCGTCGCGGCACATCAGGTAGTGCGGCGTCGCCTATCTAATGCACTTATACAAATGCAGGTTGGAGTTGCCAGCACGACATGCTTGATCACTTCAGGTAAAGCAAAATTTTACCTTTTAAATTGATATATTGGTGTCTATATTTTATAATAATTTATTTTATATGTATATATTTAAAATTTCAATAAAATATTTATTTTGGCAAATGGCATTAATATATCGGTAACTAAAAATCAAAGATCATGTAATTTATCATTTTCAAATTTTTATCGAATTTTAAGTGCTAAAGTCTGGGGGTCGGCTTATACACGGATCGGCTTATATTTGAGTATATACGATATATATGACTCAAAGTTAATAAAAATATTTTTCACATATTTTTTGCACACCAGTACCTTGATAGGGGAAGGTTTTCTGGGTCATTATCATTAATTATATCCATTTTGCCTCTTCTTTTTTCAATTTCAATGGCTTCTGCAGTATTGCCGCTTACATTGGATATGATAGGTTTTAATTATATTGGTATTATCCCAATAAATAGAGAGGTCTTCTTAGTATGCTTTATTAGCCAAAGGCAGTAGTTAATTTACCATTTTCTATATCTTTTTTATGTTCCTAGATATAGAAGACGGTAGATTAACTAGTGCCTTGGATAATAAAGCATACAAAGAAGACCTCCATTTATTGGAATAATACCAATATAATTACAACCTATCATATCCAATGTAGATGGCAATACTGCAGAAGCCATTGAATTTGAAAAAAGAAGAGGGAAAATGGATATAATCAAAAATAATGACTCAGAAAAACCTTCTCCTATCATGGTGCTGGTGTGCAAAGAATATGTGAAAAAATTTTTATTAACTTTGAGCTATATATAATATGACAATAATAATGACTTTAAAAAAATTTTTTTAAATTAGTTTAGCGGTGTTTCAGATTTAAAAAAATCAGAAACCTGTTCTAAAGAATTTAGAACTAATTGTATTCTTTATAATATTCTAAAATATACAGAGTAAGAGAATACTGATGAGGGCCTCTAAAATAGGCTGAAAACATTTTAATTACCATATATACTCGAATATAAACCGATTCACGTATAAGCTGACCCCCCCGACTTCAGAGTTTTAAAATCGGTGAAAATGTGAAACCTGCGTATAAGCCTACCCCCAACTTTAGCATTTAAAATTCGATAAAAATTTGAAACCGATAAATTATGTGATCTTTGATTTTTAGTTACTGATATATTAATACCATTTGCCAAAATAAATATTTTATTGAAACTTTAAATATATATATATAAAATAAATT
>AYEL01083762.1:0-57951 GCA_000484575.1 Olivierus martensii
TATTTTTTCACTCAAATATGAATCCTAGGTAAGATTCTTGATTGATTGTCGAGTTTTCGCATCGCATTGTATTGGCAGCACGGTGTCGCCTAGCTGATTACGGTATATCAATGCAGGTTGGAGTCAGCAGTGCAAAGCGCTCGATCGCTTCGGAGTAAGATAAAATTTTATTTGATAATGTATTAAATTAATTATTGCAAAATTTTCTTCCTGGTCTTCAGGAGACGTTCAGTAAGTTATGATTTTACTTATTACTTCAATTTCTTCAGCCAAAAAAAAGTTGACTTTTTTTTATCCATGTATAAGTTGACTTCCCTACTTCAGAAATTTTTTTGAGAAAAAACCTTGGCTTATACATGAGTATATACGGTAATTGTCATAAATTATTATATTATAGTATGGATAGTCTATGATTTTGGTACGACGTCGAAGGCGACCGATTGTTGCAATATCGACTAGTTTGCGGCCAGCCTTAGGATGATATAGCTTTAGAAAATATCAAGTTAACAAGTAGTAATAAATTTTTATAATTTACATAAAAATAATGCATAATTTCTTCCCACTTCTTATTCAATGTAAATAATTCAGCTCAATTATTTACATTACATAAAAATATTTTTTTATTTTTGTTATTGAATAACTGTTTTCTTTTCTAAAAAATTTCAATATTAAGTTATCACAATAAAAATTTTATTAGAATACGTCTACGTCACATGGCTCCCAAGAGACCGTTAGAAGTTTCGTTTTCCTTATAGTTGAGTTGAATTGAGTTCTTTTGATCGTATTTTAAAATGAGTAGCTCATTTTAACGATGATGTCATACACTGTTAGGATGACGTGTGCAATGTGATTTCTAGATGTTAGCGTGCGATTTTGAAGTTTTGATTTTGCTTACGATGAACTTTTTTTGATAGACTGAAGTTATTTTTCAGTATAGATTTTAAATAATTATAATTTTTTTTTTGTTATTTTAAACATTATTTTAGTTACTTTTTAATATATTTTAATTAAATCATCAATCAGTTAAATATAATAAGCGTTTATCGATCATTAGCGAATCGATTAAAATATTCTTAATTAATAATAATGAAAAATAAATATATTTTTTCACTCAAATATGAATCCTAGGTAAGATTCTTGATTGATTGTCGAGTTTTCGCATCGCATTGTATTGGCAGCACGGTGTCGCCTAGCTGATTACGGTATATCAATGCAGGTTGGAGTCAGCAGTGCAAAGCGCTCGATCGCTTCGGAGTAAGATAAAATTTTATCTGATAATGTATTAAATTAATTATTGCAAAATTTTCTTCCTGGTCTTCAGGAGACGTTCAGTAAGTTATGATTTTACTTATTACTTCAATTTCTTCAGCCAAAAAAAAGTTGACTTTTTTTTATCCATGTATAAGTTGACTTCCCTACTTCAGAAATTTTTTTGAGAAAAGAAATTTTTTTGGCTTATACATGAGTATATACGGTAATTGTCATAAATTATTATATTATAGTATGGATATTGTATTTTTGGAATGCTTTAATATCAATATATAAAAAAAACACTGCCAAACCAAAATCAGCAGAGATTTTTTGCAACCAAAGAACAAACTTGAAATTTTTATAGTGGAATTTAGTTTTAGTTTTATGAATTTTTACTTAATGAATAGTTTTCAAGAATTGCATTGATTTCATAGAATAAGGGACACCTGTATATCGAATATTGAATTATATTAATATTTAAATTTACTAACTTTTGTGAAAGATTGTGTTGTCCATAAAACAGAACATTTTTCTTTAACAATTATTTCAATTTTAAATGAATCTCCAGAAACAAAACCACCTCCAAAATTTAAAGAATAAATCCATTTACAACATCCAGTTGCTGCATATTTAGGTATTATAATCTTTAGCTGAAAATAAATTAATTATCTTAATAACAAACTTAAGTTTTAAATGTAATTAATTACAATATTTCATTACAAAATTAACCATACCGGGTAATTATATATACACTGAATGACTTCACTTGGCAAAAATAGAC
Organism: Olivierus martensii; assembly: GCA_000484575.1. NCBI lineage: Eukaryota > Metazoa > Arthropoda > Arachnida > Scorpiones > Buthidae > Olivierus > Olivierus martensii. The sequence goes on from AYEL01083762.1 coordinate 2,033, forward strand.
AGCTCTCTAAATAACATTTATTGTGCTTGGACTCAATAACTACTTGTCCTATTGCTTTCCTTTCCATTTTCTAAATTAAATTAGTAAAATAAAAATCATAGACAGATATAAATGTTAGTATTTTTAAAAAATAACTTTAAAATTTATCTTATTCTATTCATTATTATTACAATTTTGAAAAACTTTCTGCAAAGGATTAAATATAATAACTTTTATGATTTGAATCATATAGCCAAAATGCATTTTTTAAATTGGATTATAAATTTTTTAAAATTCTTTGTCAACTAAAGTTGTTTGTGTGTGTTATTCTAGCTTTGCAATCATCAGTTTAAAGTATTTAAATAAAAAAGTTAAAATATCCAAGATTTTAAGATTTTATGTTTGCATAATAATCATTAGGCTTATGGATTTTCTGATTTCAGTTAATATTACAATTTTCAGGAACAAGATCATTGAATATTTCAAGATCATTTTATTATATGTATAGGAATTTTTCATCTCACAGTGATACTAAATGTGCAAAAAATTCTTACTATATAATAGTTAGCATCCGAATACTTTTAATTTTATGATATAAAAATCAAAATACTGGCATTTGTGTTGCTGCTATTAATATAATAGGAATTTCTTTTTCACATTTATCATCTATTACACTGGAAAATTTATGTTGATATGTTGAATGTTCACACTCCAATTCTATAATATAGGTATTTATAATTTTCAAAATAATATTGCTGAATGGATGATGAAAAGTAGATATTGCTATTATAATATATAGGATAACAATTTGCAGTTTCTTCTCAATTTTCAATTTTTTTCAATAATAATTATTATTTTCGAAATTAATACAGTAGATTTATCTTTATTTTATGATGATCATTCATTCTGGATTTTTGGAGACAGTCTTCAAAAACAAGATTATGTCCTGGATGATTTTGCTCTAAACTTTTTAATTATTTTGTCTTTTGGATAATATTCATTATATGAAAATTTAGCTTATATGGTAACACTCTTAATCAAAACTGGCCGAAAGGCAGTGCGACTGCACAGGCCCTGCAATTCTGATTAATCCAACTCGTTTGAAACTTTTTTTTTTTTTTTTTTATTATTTTTTTTTTTTTTTTTTTTTTTTTTTTTTTTTTTTTTTTTTTTTTTTTTATTATTATTAAAAGGCCCCACACAACAACTTTGCTCTGGGCCCCACTATTTCTTGGGCTGACCCTGCTCTTAATTGTGTAAAATTGGCAAATACAAAATGCTACATACAAATATTTTCAGCTATCTACCTCAAAGATATCAACAGATAAAAAGTGAATGATGAGACAGTCACTCAGTAACATATACAGAAGCTAATAATAGAAGAAGAGATGTATGCAAACAGGAATGAGTGGAGAGAGAGATTTTGTCCTCTATCTCCAAAAATGCTAAAAAGAATAATCATCTTTATATACAGTAAATATTTACTATGTTTATGTTTATAACTTGAGAGTTGTATAAATCTGTAAAAAACATTAGATCTACAAGCTTGTAGAATTATAGACATGAATATCCTTCAATATACTGTATAATTTTATATTGAAGAAGATCATCGTAAGATTTTAATATTTCTTTAAAATAATGTGCATTGTTTCATTTGTGACAAAACATTAAAAAATAAACTCAATTATCAATATTCATTAAATTACCTGTAATTAATTATTATATCTTATAAAAAATTCAAGCAAATATCAAATTTAACCAATATTTATAAACTGTTTTGCCTGATTCAGAATTGTATGAAGTACTCTCATGTACTATTGATAGAAATTTTAAATGCATGCATTTTCCTATGCTTTTGATAATACATTAGCCAAGGGAATGCTAGTCGAATTAAGCATTTTTCACAATTAAAGTAAACATTTTTTCAGTACATAAAACTGATGTTTACAGAATTACAATGGTATAGGTATTGTACATTTTTGAAGATATGAATTTTAAAAATACAAATCAACACACTACTATATATTTCTGAATACTTAACGTATTTGAAAGATATATTTGTGTGCCGTACAAGAATAACAACATATTATGTTTTTTAAAGAATGATAAAACAGGATGACTTTGGACAATGTCATAAGTTTATGAAAATAAATTTTAATTATAATTGTGATAAAAAAGGAAGTTTTCTGGTTATTAATTACTTCTACTATAGTAGTATAGCAAAGAATTTGTCTTTGGGGTGCAAAATTTTGTTATTGGGTCATTCCATTTTAAATCAGCCAATGGTGGTCGCTGCATAATTTTTGATTTTGATGAATTTTGCCATGTTGTTTATGTATATTCCCAAAAGGCTCAAAAGTATTATTATTTACTTTAAGCAACACTTTATATAGCAACAATGGACTCTTCTGCTAAGTTGCCAGATAGTTTGAACGAAAATTGAAAAAAAAAAATAAAAAATAGCTCAAAATTTATTTAATCATAAGAAAGAGTTACCTAACTTCAAAAGTGGTGTGAATTAAAATATCTGCCAGATATGTTTTACTCGGACTGGGATTTCTTATGATATTAATACGGAATATTAATTGCATTTTCCCCGAGTTTGATTACGTCTTCCACAAAAATGGAAGAAAAGTCAAACTCAAATTTGTTATTATTTCAATCTATATTAAATGTTGTATAAACCACAAAATTTTCAGATTTTTTGTGGCATTCCCACAAAGAAATTTTTATCTTCAAAGTTGGTAAATTTTAAATTTTTTCCAGGTTTGACCATTTTTTTTTAATATGAAGGAATAAAAGAATAAGGTTCATAATTTTTATTTTAAATCTACTTATCCTTGGGTAATGACAGATTAAGAAAAAACTTTGTTATCTCTGTTTGTGTTAGTTATACTGTAGTTTTGTATTAAAAACTCTTAAGTTATGAAAAAATGCAATTTTCCTCTGCAGAGTTTGGAGTGTCAAAACACTAGTTAATCCTAGAATTTTTTAAACAAAATATACAAGGTTGAAAACCTCATTTTATATGCTTTTAAGTGATACCTATTCCACCTCTCGGTGCTAATCACATAAAAAACTACAGGCGATTATAAAAAGTACAAAATATACAAATTTTAGTCTGCCTTAATACATATTCTTTCTCATATCTCAGAAATTAAATTTTTTTTAAAGTAAATAATAATACTTTTGAGCCTTTACAAATATACATAAACAACATGCCAAAATTCATCAAAATCAAAAATCATGCAGCAACCACTTTGTTTAAATTTGGCTGATTTTATATGGAATGACCCTATTACATATGATTAGATATTATTAAAAATTATTATCCTTCTTTTAACCAGTTTAATTGCATCGGCATTGGCACAATTTTAACATAAAGCATTAATAAAAATGAGAGTGCATATGCACTTTTTCACTCTTAGCTATGTCACTGCAAGTGAGGAAACAGGCTCAGCATTGCAGTATCTTTGAGATATTTGCAATATTGAAAGCAGTACTGTAGTTTTGTATTTATGTCATAACAATGGAGATATTTGTATTTCTGATATTTCAGATGAAGACACTACATAAAGATATAAATTATCAAAGTGCTGCTAACTCCATTACAGAAGTGAGAGAAGTTTGTTTTTAAATGAAAAAAATTAAATTTGAATATAATTAGTTTGAAATATTGAAATGTTCATGCTTTTTATTAACGTTCTCGAATATAATATAGCTGAATCACCCAACAAAAGTAATAAATGCTATTCACCTTTTTAACGCAAACTTTTGCCACGAGTGGTGCTGCTGTCGTCTGCCATTACACTCGAGCAAACCGCTTCACACAGGTGTTTTCTACTTTCCGAAATAATTATTTTTCCTGATATGCAACTTATTGTGCTTTTGGTGGTTGTACAAATTCGTATAGAAAATTAAAAAAGTGGAAGTTGGAATAATGTACTGAACATGAGAATAAATTACATGAAGAATGTGAATGTTTGGTACCATTCAAGTTACATCAATTTCTCATGAAAAGATCCACAGCAATGCAGGGAATAGATCTCTTGCTTGCAGAGAAAAGATTTTAAACCTGGAAAATATTCTGTGGTGAGTTTTTTGTAGTATTAAAAAATTTGTAAATTATAGCAGCAATAATTTTTTACATTTAAATTGGAATTAGAAATATTAAAATAGATTACAAAGCTTTTTTATCATAAATTAAATGAAAATAGTAATATTTTTAATTTTTAAATTCAAATACATAAGTTTTATTCAAAGATTTATTATTATTTTTTAAAATTACAGGTGTGCTCAAACCATTTCCTAGATAATCAACCAACTGAACAAAATCCTAATCCTAAAATAAATCTAGGTTATGTTAAAAAGGTAAATACATTATTAATTTCAATTCAAATCACTTAAAATTATTTAAAATTTATTCATGTTTTAATACAAGTTACATTGGGCAGAAGAAAGTTGATTAAACATCAAACAGAAAAATTTTCATCAGAACCTAAAACTATTGAATCTTCATTCAGAGATGAAGAGTTATACACATCTCTGTCTAGACAAGACACCAAGGCTCAACTCACACGTACCATAACAGAACCACGCCATAAGTAGCGATAATATCGGCCACAAGTTGCAACAGCAGTTGAAGCCGACATCAGTTAGCAACCCATCTGAATTAGATTATACGTTTCTATATTAATATAATTATAATTCACGACCGTCCACAAACAGACTACCGTTTTGTAGTTGTGGCGTGGTTATGCTGTGGCTCATGTGAGTTCAGCCTATGACAGTAATTAATGATCTAGGACCATTAATCAATGACACAGGAACTAATGAAATTTTGCAATCTTGCAACAAATGTTCAATTCTAAAACAAGATGCTAGTACTCAGTGGGAAGATGTAAGTTTGATTGATCTCAATTATCCAGTGATACAAGCAAACAACTTCGAAACATTATTGAAAGATGAACAATTACAAGTTCATCTTCCATTTTATACAAAACTAACAAAAGACAGTTGTAAATTTTATACTGGTCTAACTTTAACTATATTTTTTTCCTTGATTAAAGGCCTTAGTTCATTTAAGAGTTCAACAGTAAAAATTTGTTTGGAAGATCAAATACTTTTAGTACTAATGAGATTGAGGTTAGGTTTACTGTTTGGTGATTTAGGATTAAAATAATGAGTGAACAAATTGGAAATTCTATCTGCTAATTGCCAATAGAAGTTAGGCTCAATGCCTGAGATTTTTATAATAATAATAATAATATCTTTATTACTGACATATGATTAGATATTATTAAAAATTATTATCCTTCTTTTAACCAGTTTAATTGCATCGGCATTGGCACAATTTTAACATAAAGCATTAATAAAAATGAGAGTGCATATGCACTTTTTCACTCTTAGCTATGTCACTGCAAGTGAGGAAACAGGCTCAGCATTGCAGTATCTTTGAGATATTTGCAATATTGAAAGCAGTACTGTAGTTTTGTATTTATGTCATAACAATGGAGATATTTGTATTTCTGATATTTCAGATGAAGACACTACATAAAGATATAAATTATCAAAGTGCTGCTAACTCCATTACAGAAGTGAGAGAAGTTTGTTTTTAAATGAAAAAAATTAAATTTGAATATAATTAGTTTGAAATATTGAAATGTTCATGCTTTTTATTAACGTTCTCGAATATAATATAGCTGAATCACCCAACAAAAGTAATAAATGCTATTCACCTTTTTAACGCAAACTTTTGCCACGAGTGGTGCTGCTGTCGTCTGCCATTACACTCGAGCAAACCGCTTCACACAGGTGTTTTCTACTTTCCGAAATAATTATTTTTCCTGATATGCAACTTATTGTGCTGTTGGTGGTTGTACAAATTCGTATAGAAAATTAAAAAAGTGGAAGTTGGAATAATGTACTGAACATGAGAATAAATTACATGAAGAATGTGAATGTTTGGTACCATTCAAGTTACATCAATTTCTCATGAAAAGATCCACAGCAATGCAGGGAATAGATCTCTTGCTTGCAGAGAAAAGATTTTAAACCTGGAAAATATTCTGTGGTGAGTTTTTCCTGTCTTAAATGCTATTAATTCTTTTTTGTTTTTAATTTGCAATAAAAAAGCTTATTTTCAAAAAACAAATTCATTATTAAAATTTGGAATTTTATTAAATATAGATAGTTCCTGTCTTTGCAAGCTAACTCATTCCTGGAAATAGCTCATTACCTAACTCAAACCAAGAATTAATTTTCCCTAAACATAATGTTAGAACCAGGAGGTCATATTGCATTGCTTAGAATGGATCACAATAAAATTAAAGTCAACAAAATTATTAATATGTGATACAATGATTTATCTAAATAAATCAAAATATAGCCTTTAAAATCAAACAAATTATAATAATAAAGAAATTATTTGTGTCATAATCAATGTTAAAAAATTTTTATTCTTTGTTATTATTAATAGATAAGTAGTTAAACTTTAAAGATGATGAACTATCTGAGGTATAATCTGGGAATACAAGTTATTTATACAGGGTGTAAATTATCTCCTTCAAAAAACTACACTACGACGTAGGAGACGAATTCAGGTGATTAAAGTGATATAAACTTGGGGTCGCAAATCCCAAGCCCAGGCAGGGCGAAGGAGAAGAGCTGCAACGTCATTGCAGAAAAACTGCACATTTGAAGGAGAAGAGCTGCAACGTCATTGCAGAAAAATTGCGCCGTTGACTGCTGATTAATTTAGTTTAACCAGTTCGACAAGGTACACTGTTCTTATGGTCAGTTTGACAACGGAATAAGTGCAGTGGCAGCAAGACGACTGTACCAAGAACGCTACCATCATTCGAAGCCCACGCCATTAAGCTTAGTTCGAGGTTCAATTTACGGCATTGCTTGCGATTTGCGACCCCAGGTGTCTTATATCACTTTAATCACCTGAATTTCGTCTACGTCGTAGTGTAGTTTTTGAAGAAGATAATTTACACCCTATAAATAATATGCCAATAAAACCTGAGGATGTGTTACTTCTGCTTCTCAGTGCCATTTTGAATTTTCTGATTTCAAAATAGAGTTTCTGCTACAAATCAATTGTACTGTATTGTATAGCTGTATTGTGTGGATATAAATACTTTTTTATGAATGTTTAGAATTTATTTATTGAAATTAAGGTTCATATTTTCAATACTTCATATTTAGAAAAAAAATTCATAAATCTAGGAATTTGTATATCGAGAATGCAGATATCTATGGAAAATAACATACAGTACTATTGTATGTTATTTTCCATAGATATCTGCATAAAATGTACTATTATACAGATTTAGTAAAACTGAACTAAAATATTATAGTATAAGCTGATTAGTAAAATCACTAGACTAGGTTATATTAGACATTATTTCTGTAATTTGCAATTTATTTTATCAGGTACCAATAATATAGAAAAGCCAATATAAAAATTTGTTGTAGCTGATCCAATGTTTCTATGCAGAAGATAGAAAACAGCATCCTTCAAATAATAATAATGTTGCAGAGATTGTGGATGGAAATATACTATAATTCAGCCTCACTTTATTTTTTCTCTCTCCCTTTTATCTTGCTCAAGCAAGATAAAAGATAAAGTGATGGCTTGAGCAAGATAATCATAAATGTATTCATTTCATAGAATTATGTATTTTCAAAGATTAATGCATTATTAATACTTTAAGTTCAATAAAAAACAAATATTTTTACTCCTGAAATTGCCTTCAGACATTGTCTATTCACCTTTTTAATGCACACTTTCACCACACGTGGTGCTGCCATCGTCCGCCATTACACTCGATCAAACAGCTTAGCACAAGTGTTTTTTACTTTCCGAAATAATTATTTTTACCTGATATGGCAACTTATTGTGCTGTTGTTTGTTGCACAAATTCATATAGAAAATTAAAAAAGTGGAAGTTGAACAGTGTACTGAACATGAGAATAAATTACTTGAAGAATGTGAATGTTTGGCACCATTCGAGTTACATAAATTTCCGAAAGATTCACAGCGATTCAGGGAATGGATCTCTAGCTTGCAGAGAAAAGATTTTAAACCTGGAAAATATTCTATGGTGAGTTTTTTGTAGTATTAAAAAAATTTTGTAAATTATAGCAGCAATAATTTTTTACATTTAAATTGGAATTAGAAATATTAAAATAGATTACAAAGCTTTTTTATCATAAATTAAATGAAAATAGTAATATTTTTAATTTTTAAATTCAAATACATAAGTTTTATTCAAAGATTTATTATTATTTTTTAAAATTACAGGTGTGCTCAAACCATTTCCTAGATAATCAACCAACTGAACAAAATCCTAATCCTAAAATAAATCTAGGTTATGTTAAAAAGGTAAATACATTATTAATTTCAATTCAAATCACTTAAAATTATTTAAAATTTATTCATGTTTTAATACAAGTTACATTGGGCAGAAGAAAGTTGATTAAACATCAAACAGAAAAATTTTCATCAGAACCTAAAACTATTGAATCTTCATTCAGAGATGAAGAGTTATACACATCTCTCATAAATTAAGTGAAAATACTAATATTTTTAAATTCAAATAAATCTTTGAATAAAACTTATGTATTATTATTTTTTAAAATTACAGGTCTGCTCAAACCATTTCCTAGACAATCAACCAAGTGAACAATATCCTAATCCTAAAATAAAGCTAGGTTATGTTAAAAAATTTTATACATTTATTAATTTCAATTCAAATCACTTAAAATTATTTAAAATTTATTCGTGTTTTAATACAGTTACATTGGGCAGAAGAAAAATTGATTAAACATCAAACAGGAAAAAAAATTCATCGGAACCTAAGACTGTTGAGTCTTCAATTCAGGAATGAATAGTTATCCACATCTCTGTCTAGATAAGACAATATGACAATCATTAATGATCCATGACTATAAATCAATGACACAGGAACTAATGAAGTTTTGCAATCTTGTAGCAAATGTTCAATTCTAAAACAAGATGCTAGCACTCAATGGAAAGATGCGAGTTTGATTGATCACAATTACTCTGTGGTTCGAGCAAACTTCAAACCATTATTGAAAGATGAACAATTCGTGTCCCATGATTTGCTTTCTATAAAACAGTGAATTATATCTATTTCATTGACATTTGTCCATTCATTGATATCGTCCTTCCAAGTAGAGATTGTGTCTGGATGAGGAAATGATTTGTCATCTGTATGATTACAAAAATTATAATGTGAAAAATTACAAAGTACCTAACTGAAAGTTTTATATTTACTTTTAAAAATTTTAGCTTATAATATTTATTCCATTGAATGAAACTTGGGCCCTTTTTTATAATGTAGCTTTAATATACAGTATTTCAAAACATTAAAATTATTGATTTATATTAAAATATCACAATTTTTTTAAAGCAGAATTTCAGTTTGAGATGATCAGTTTTAAATAAATCATCAAAAATAAACCGTATAAAGTAGCAGTAACATAAATTAATTTTTCACTGCAATAAAATTTTTCAAAACTTATTGGAATTTTAATTATCAGTTATATATAAGGTTAAAAATTAAACTACAAAAATTACAATTAGACCTATCCAGATAAAATTTCTAACAATTTTTCATCTATTCATTTTTTATTAAAAAAAATCAAGTTATGCTGTAATTTTTGTAGTGTTATTTATTAGCACATGAATATTTTCTAAAATCATTTAATAAATGCGTAAAATTATTGTAGTTCAACGTTAAGCTTTAATTGTCACATTTCTAATTGATATTTAATTACCGTATATACTCATGCATAAGCTGAGGTTTTTCCCCCCGAAAAAAATTTCTGAAGTGGGGGATCAGCTTATACATGGATAAAAAAAATGCAACTTTTTTTTGGCTGGAGAAATTGAAGTAATAAGCAAAACCATTGAAAGTATATAGGGGTTAATAAACATCTCCTGAAGACCAGGAAGGAAATTTTGCAATATAATCGTATCTCCCAAAGACCAGGAAGGAAATTTTGCAATAATTCATTTAATACAATGCCAAGTAAAATTTTATCTTATCCCTGAAGCGATCGAGCGTGTCGCGCTGCCAACTCCAACTTGCGTCTATATACTGTATTCAAATAGACGAAGCCGCACTGCCCGATACAACGTGATGCGAAAATTCTACAATCAATCAAGAATCTTACTTAGGATTCATTTTAGAGTGAAAAAATATATTTATTTTTCATTATTATTAATTAAAAATGTTTAATCCATTTGCTAGTAATCCATAAATGCTTATTATATTTAACTCATCAATAATTTAATTAAAATAGATTAAAAAGTAACTAAAATAATATTTAAAATAATGAAAAAATAATAATTATTTAAAATCTGTAGTGAAAAATAATTTTATAGTCTATCAAAAAAGTTCATCGTAAGCAAAATCAAAACTTCGAAATCACACGCTTAACATCTAGAAATCATGTTGCACACGTCATCTAATGATGTTATGACAGCATTGTTAGGATGATACATCATTTTAAAATACAATCAAAGATTTAAATACGATAACTCAACTCAACTCAACTAGACAAAGTACAATGTAAGGGGAAAACTGTATATAAACCAAGGATTTTTTCCCAGAAGAAAATTTTTGACGAAGGGGATTGGCTTATGCACAGATCATTCAAAAATCCAAAAATTTTTGACTAAGATTGTAAGATTTGTTGACTCAATCTCATCATTATCCTGTCATGCCTTTGTACCAATTGTATATTTCACCAAATTTATTCCTAACAAAGATCACCATCTTATTGATTCTTTCAATATTTTTGTTAAAAATTTGGATAAGTATGACTGTACATAAATTAATATTTTTTGCAGATATTTATAAATTAGATATTGTACAAATATATTCGAAAATATATGTAGGACATGCTACTAGTGCATCCTCTTTGCACTAGTAGCATGACCTATAGTAGTAATTGGATGTACCATATTTATTCCTAAAAATGCCTATTTCTTCTTGATTATATTGTTAAAAATATGTGAATGTATGTAAATGTTCATACTTAAAAAAAATTCAAAAATAGCAATTTATTGAACCCTTCATAAATAAGATCAGGAATGTGTAGATCAATCTTTTGTAATGAGTAAACATGGCTGCAACTAATATATATATATCATTAGTTAATATTAAATGGAAATATAGTGATCCCTGATGTTTCTGATTGGTAATTTGTGCATTTTCAGATAATTCTAATCATTTATAAAATAGAGGATGATTAATTTTCAGCTGATTTTGGATATCAGATTTGCATTTTCAATGATTGCATATGTACTAAAATCTTTTTAATCTATACACTAAAAAATGCTTAAAATATTCTAACTGCATAGCACAATGAGAATTACAATTCCCAGTAATACTAAAATTGGGTATATTAAAATCACCAACTAGTACTATTAAAATTAATTAAATTTAATTAATTTTAATAATTTTAATTTGATTAATTAATTAAAATTAATTATCCAAACACAATATGTGTAATTGATTGTTCTGAAATATTCAGTCAGAAAGCAAAAAGATTAAGTAGCAGGGCTCAAACATACAGCCATTATAAAAGTCATAACACTTGTAAATTTTTAATTGCTATTGCTCCAAATGGATTCATGTTTTTATCTTGACTTTATGGGGGAAGAGCAAGTGACAAATTTATTGTAAAGGATTCTGGATTTTTAGACTATATTCTACCTGGTGATCAGATAATGGCAGATCCTGGGTTTACAATTGAAGATTTATTACCTCTAAAAGACATCATTAAATATTCCATCATTTTTACAAGGAAAAGCACAACACTGACTGAGGAGGAAGTTGTCAGTACTAGAAGAATTGCAGCTGTACGAATTCATGTGGAAAGAATGATTAATCGCATGAAAACATTCAGAATTCTGAAATTTGTACTACCCATTTCTCAAAAAAATGTTTTGGATGATATTCTTATGACTACTGGTGGTTTGTGTAATTTACAAAGCAATATAATTAAAACAAACAATTGATTTATAAAATGATTTAAAAATTTTTTTTAAATCAAAAAAACTTGTAAAAAGATTATTTCAAAAATCTTACATAAATGGATTTTTTTAAATTTAAGGATTACAAAAGTCTGTGTACTCTTTTGACAATTTAAAATAATTGTCAGAATGTAAATTGACAATAGTTGGTAAAAGATGAAAAAATAAAAAGATCTTAAAAATATAACTTTTTCATTTAAATATTGATTATTTTTTGGTATTATTAATTCAGCATACTCATTTTCTGACCAGATAAAAAATACATTTTGTTCTTTGTCTGCACAGTACATAGCTAATTGAATTTGAAAATAATAACCATTTTTTCCATTTTCAGATAAAAAAAATTTCCATTAGATTTTTTCTGCACATCATATTTTCCAAATGAAATGAGCTCTGTTAATTCTTTAGAAAAAGGACACTTAATTTCAAGAATGGTGGTATTATTTATGATTCCATCAGGTGATGCAGAGAGCCATGGATCTTCGGATGACACATAAGTACCGCATAATTGTACTGTACAATTGTGCATGCCTTCAAAATATTTCCTTGCTGTTGCCTCATGTAATTATCCATGTTTTGTGGCAATATTTCCTCTAAACTTTGGAAATAAATGGTTTTGGATGAATTTTGCCGAGTCAGTTGTTTGTCTTCTTGGAATGGAATTAGCTTTAGAACTTGGAATTCTTATTTTTTTTTGAGTCTAACGTGCGATTTCAAAGTTTTGATTTTGCTTACGATGAACTTTCTTGATGGACTAAAGTTATTTTTCAGTACAGATTTTAAATAATAATTATTTTTTTTAGTTTATTTTTCAATCTATTTTAAATTAAATCATCAATGAGTTCAATATAATAAGCATTTATGGATTACTAGCAAATGGATTAAAATATTAATTTATAAGAATGAAAAATAAACACATTTTTCAATCAAAAATGAATCCTAGGTAAGAGTCTCGATCGATTGTCGAATTTTCGCGTCACATTGTATCGGGCAGTGCGGCGTCGCCTATTTGATTACAGTATATAGATGCAGGTTGGAGTTGGCGGCACAACGCGCTCGATTGCTTTGGGATAAGATAAAATTTTACCTGGTATTGTATTAAATGAATTATTGCAAAATTTCCTTCCTGGTCTTCAGGAGATGTTCAATAAACTATATTACTTCAATGGTCTTGCTTATTACTTCAATTTCTCCAGCCAAAAAAAGAAGTTGATTTTTTTGACCCGTGTATAAGCTGACCCCCCACTTCAGAAAATTTTTTTTGAGAAAAAAAAAACCTCAGCTTATACACGAGTATATATGGTATATTAGATCAGTAAATAATTAGTAAAGATTTTTTACATTAGAAAAATAATTTAACAAAAAAAATATATATACTATCTATACAGAATTGACACATTAATAATTACATACTATAATTTATGCTATATTGCCATGTCTTAGAAATGGACATACATGGTTGATCATTAATAACTATATCAAATTTCTTTCTTTGTGCTATTACTAATAATTCTTCAGGGAATAAATTTTTGTTACTTGAACAAATTTTTACAACTCTTACTTCATTCCACATAATTTTTAAGTTGTATTCAGAATGATAGAGAGATTATCATTCATTATATTAGTTTGATGTTCTTTAATCCTTAAGGATAAGTTCTAGATGTTACATCTACATATGCTTCACATTGATTAAGTGTTATATTACAAATATAAACTGATTTATATTATACTTATTCATAATATAAACAGTCATATCATGAATTACAGTTATAGGTATAATATAAACTGTTTATATCATACCTATTCATAACATAACAATATTTCTACTCATCAGTTGCACAAAAATTTCCATTGGATGTTTTGTTTTTGATTTTTTATCATCTAAACTTTGTTAAATATTTTTATTGAGATTTGGGAATGATGAAATATTTTAAATATTTAATTACAACTAGCCAATCAGCAAGAATTATTTTTGTTGTGCAAAGCTGAAGAAGGAATTCAAGAATTCTGAAAGCACTACTTTGAATTTATTAAAGCAATTTGTCTGTGAGTATAATAATTCCTGCTAATTGGATACTTGTAATTAAATAAGTTAAAGCAAGCAGTGAAAGAACATTATAATATTTTAAATATTTTTAACAGTTGCATAGCTCACATAACAGGAAATATTTTTATTATTAAACACTTTCAGCCTTACTATGAGGCCCTCATCAGGACACAAATTCTTTTGTAACAAACATTTTTAGAACAAAGTATAATCATTATATTTTCAAAAATTGTATGTAAATATTTCTTTGATATTTTCTGTTGAATAAACATTTCAATAAAATTGTATTATAGAAAAATGTAATTAGACATGACATAACACAACTGAATCCTATTCTCCATGCAGCTTTTTCTTCACATCGCATTGCATCACAATGTTTCAATGATCTAAGTTTGGCATTTTGTCTAACAAGGAGAGGGCGTGGTCTGGGAAATGAACTTTGGAATCAAACTTTGTGTGGTGGTAGATTACCCTTCATGTGTTAATATGATAAAATATTAGCACGCACTATTCAGCCAATTCCGAAAAAAATGGATTCAAAGTTTTCATAGCTGTTATATATAATAAAAAATGTGCAAACATGTCAGAACGCCGAGTAGTCGAGTCGGTAGCGCGATGTCCGTCGGTGCTGACTTCCGGTATGGGCCGCGGGTTCGGTGTGCGATTATTTTATTTTTTTTCGTTACAATTATTATTTTATACATTTTATTTAAAAAAATATTTACATAAAGAAATATTTTATCTCACAATTTTATCTCACTTGCTGACATTTTCACTTGAAAACGTTTTTGTAAACTGATTTATATTGGCGACACGAAACACATTCTACCCTCTTCAAAAGCCAGGGATAAACTTACAGTGATACTAGAAAACACACTTTTTGATGACTTTATGAGTTTCACATGATAGTGTCAGTAAGTAATCGGCAACTGGAACGTTTGCGTCAATCTTACCAGTAAAAATATGCACGTATATGTGAAATGTTGTAGATAATTAAAAACACAGATAAAAAATTTTTCCGGGAAAAAACTTAAGGTTTAAAGACCTCTCGAATAACAAATTAATGAATAATTATGAGATAAAATATTTCTTCATGTAAATATTTTTTAAATAAAATGTATAAAATAATAATTGTAACAAAAAAAATAATAATCGCACACCGAACCTGCGGCCCATACCGGAAGTCAGCACCGATGGACATCGCGCTACCGACTCGGCTACTCGGCATTCTGACATGTTTGCAAATTTTTTATTATATATAACAGCTATGAAAACTTTGAATCCATTTTTTTCGGAATTGGCTGAATAGTGCGCGCTAATATTTTATTATGTTAACACATTAAGGGTAAACTACCAACACACAAAGTTTGATTCCAAAGTTCATTTCCCAGACCGTGCCCTCTCCTTGTAAGTGGTCTTATTTATTCCAACAGTGAACAAGATTTAGAAAATTTTTAAAATATAAAATAAATTATTGATTTATTTTAATGAATATCATATTGTTCTAACACTTGAAAGTTTGGAGTTGGCTTTTACATGGGTTTCATATTTTTACCAATTTTCAAACTTTGAAATTGGAGGAGTTGGCTTATACACATGTATGTATACTTGTGTATAAGCCAACCCCCCAATTCTTTGTCATCATCATTTGTTTAATTTTAAATCTATATTTTCATTTATTTTTAAATAAATAATAAATCATTGTTTAATCATATACTATTGATTTTATTGACTTTTACTTAATTTTATTATGATCAAATTTCAATGTCAAGAATGGAACTCCTGCTTTTTAACATTATATCTATGAGAAATTGATTCTCAGTTCATGAATTCTAATTTTATGAGCTCATTTCAGGAACATATCAGCTTGTAAATAAAGCTTTGTTTAACACTTTTTTGTAAGTGTTTGAGTCTAATAAATTATTTTTTATTATTTAACTTTACTTGTTTTTGGAATTACTTATAAACAGTTATTAATTTAAGTGTGTTTATATAAATTCAATCATTTTCAATTTATAAGAAATTCAGTTCACATCATAATCTCAAGAATGCATTTATCACAAATTGAGAATTACCTATACACAATAGTGGAAATGTGTGTGTGTATGTGTACACATGCACACACATGCATATCTTTTATTTAATCATTATTTCTTACCTTAAAACAATAAGTATGATAACCTTTGTCACAACCATCACATAACAGTAACATTTCTTCATTATCACCATTATGGCAGAACTGACAACTCTAAAAATAAATTTTAATTATTATAAATTACATTTTAAAATTTAAAAAATAGGCGTTAATTACACAATAAAATCTAAGATAAAATTCATTACACCAACAAATTTCACATTTTAACTAGTTTTATGCTTAGAACAAATTATCTGTGCATAATTTCATATATGAAATTACATAAGGCAGGGTTTGAAATCAAACCCTGCTGTCATAAGTTGAAAATGCCCAAAATTTATGGATTTCTCACTTCTATTGTTTATAGGACACTATACATCAGGGATGAGCAAACTTTTGACACCATGGTTGGCATGACAACCATGGGGAAACAACCAAGCAGTACCGCACAACTTAAGAAGCTATCCTTTTGTAAAACCACTAGCAAAGAGTCAAAATAAAAAGATTACGAACTTAAGAGCTCCTATGTTATTCAAACATCTTAAGAAACGAAAAAGACCCTCGAACAGAGAATGAAAAATCAGGAGTGTATAGGATATTAGTAAAAGACAAGAGAACACACCAACAGGCAGCCTACATAGGAGTAACAATGAGAACCTTATAATAGAGAATAGAGAATCACAAAAGAGACATATCTAAAGGAAAATTGACTACCGCCTTAGCAATGGAGGCTTACACGACTGGCCTGCTGATAGAATGGGAAGAAACTAGTATAATAAGACAGATTGAGAAGAGGAAACAAGCATATATAGCTGAAACTCTTGAAATAACAAAGAGACAGATGGATAAGAGACTGTTGAATGATAAAAGTGATGAGCTACCTAGTGCTTGGAAATATGTGCTACAAAGTATGAGATATACTTGATACTAACTTATGTTTGTGTTTTATTTTTATGTTATTTTAATCTTATGTATTATAATTAACCATCTCCACTGAAAAGTAACATGGTAATGATTTTTGTATTTGTTTATTTTTGTTTTGAATTTTTTGCTTCTTTCTAAGTTTGTTATTAGAACTCTGGAACTTCTAAAATAAAAGCTGTTAACATTCAAGAATTATATTTGAATATGAACCTGAAGAGGGTACAAAGTACCAAAAACGTTTGTTCGTGAATAAAGATATTCTATCCACTATTTCTCAACTGCATTTAGTCCTTATATTAGTATTAAGTAAGTTTTCACAATGGTACTCCTCCTCACTACTCATTAGCTATTGGAAATCATTTACCCATCAATTTCGGATGGAGATGGATCAGATGCAATAGACTAAGAGTGTAGCCTCTGAAGTTACTAAATCTCACATGTATAGACTTTTTTTTTTGGAGTTATGGAACTGGTTTACTTCATATCAATCAATACCCTAAAGGAGTTAACAAGATGCATTTTCGAGGCAGCAGAAACCATACACAATACACCTGGGATTTTTGAAAGAATTCACAATTCTTTCCTCCAATGCTGTCAACTCTGCCTTGTTGTTAGAGAATGAAACTTTGAAAGTTTTCTATAAAACATTTTTTTGTAATTTATAAAAACTAATGAAAGGTTAAGTGTCTTGTAAAATTTGTAATAAAGATTAAAGGTTTCATCCATACCGGACTTTTTCTTTTATTTTAAAACATTTATTATGAAATGAAATAATAATTATCCCTTGTGATTGGCCATTTTTAAAAAGAAAATGTGCATACAATTATTCTTATTTCTGTTTTTGTTCAACTTAATTAATTGATTCACTTATCATTTTTATTACTATTGCTGTTATCTGACATGTAATAATAATAAACTATTGCTGTTACTGCAGTAGTTCTTTTATCGCTGACACTCTTACCTTTGTTGCAATCACAGGAAGTAAAACGAAATGAAAGTGATAAACTCACAGAGAGAGAATGAGAGTAAAAACAAAAAGCATCTGACACTTGCCATAACCAGAATTCAAACCCAGACTTTTAAATTAGAAACTGAGTGCACTAACATCTTTACTATCCAGACTAACTCAATTGAGAAAGGAGGTACACCACATAGAAGCTGTGGAGAGCAAACTTGTAATACAGTAATAAGGCGAGTGATGCAACACGATGCGTCACAACACTTTGAAAACTCGATTATGATTGGGTAGCTTTAAAGGCTTATAACTCAAAAACAGTACCATTTAAATCATATGTTCATTAGACATCCTCAACTTGTTTTGATGCCTTCTATCAATACACAAAATTTTACGACAAAGATTTTCTTCACCCTTTATATCATTGCATATCTCTATGTTAATCATATTGAATATGTATTATTTACTTCTTTATTTTTAAATAGCATAAAAAATTTGTTATTTCTGAAGTTCTTTATATTATTTTGGATTCTGAATATTACTTGATCATGCACCTCCATCTTCTTGTTAGCAATAGTCTATAATTCAATATATTCATTAGACAAATTTTATTTATTAACAGTCCTAATTACAATCCACATATTTTCTTGCTATATATATCAGACTTGTTCATGTTGAAATTTCAGACAATCAATCTAAACAATTGCAACTTAAATAAATTATCTTTTTAAATGCAAATCATAAATATTTTAACTAATTAAGTGATTTAATAAATAATTATTCTCAAAAAGAAAGAGAAATCCGAGATTACTTAGAATAAGTTGTTAAAATATACAATGCAAGTGTTCCTTGAGTTATGAACTTAATATGCATACAAGTTTTGTTCATAACTTGGAAACTATTGTTAACAACACCTAGACATATTGAAACCACTGCATATACTGTATTTTGTAATATATTTCATAATTGGACTAATAAGAAGTTTCTTATTTGAAAGATTTGTGAATAAGAAATGCCTTCTATTAAAACCAATTTTTTGGATTGCAATATTCTCTATATTGAAATACTGCAATAATATGTTAAGAAACTATGTAGTTTTACATTATATTTGTTGTTAGAGCATTCTGTTATCACAATATTTAAAATTCTTGAAAAGTTTGAAATTTGAAAATGAAATGACAAGTTCTTAAGTACAGAAGTTTATAAGTAGAATGTTCATAACTTAATAAGCACCCAGAAGGTCCCCTACTTATATCATTAATTAGCCCAAAAAATTTCCACATAAATTGAAAACCATGTAAGTCCAACAATGCTTAAATCTGATATATATGAATGCATGCATTAGTAAAAGGCATGGATAAATGAAATTTATGAGCATATTTTAAGTGTATAAAAGAAAACTTAAGTAAAATTTTTGCAAAAATTAAATTGTTTGATGAATTTTTCATTTGTGTTTTATGGAAATTCAATGAAAATAAGAAGAATTATGAATCTGTGTATTTCTGAAACTGTAAAAACTTGAAACTATATAAATCAAGGATTTATTGTACATATTTTTATTGACTTCTTGTATTAAATAATATCTTATAAAAAATATTCTCTTTGCAAAGATAAGATGTTAAACTTACTGCTCTCATGATAGACTTGTCCCATGCTACACAGGTTTCCAAAAGATTGATACACATTGCCAACTGAGCAGCTGTTTTACATTTATTTACAGAATCACGCCATCGTAACAAACCCACAGGAATATCATCATCATCTTTTTCATCAGTATTTTGTGATTTTGCACTGGATGTTGGACATAGTTTCAATTCACTGCTGCTATCAAATATATATAATTATATACATTAAATAAATTTCCATAAGCATATATATATATATATATCTTTGTACCAGAGATGGAGAACTTTTTTAAGGGTGGGTGCCAAAATTAACTAAATATTTGTAAAAACTACCTCTCGCGTGTTGATCAATTGTTAATTTAATTAAAAATAATATATCAGCTTCAAGTTTTGCATGCCCAAAAAGTTTGCCAGAGTGGCATAATTTGGTTTCCATCCATGTTCTATAATGTCATTAAAGATTAATAGATCCTAATGTTTCTGTGTTGAAAACTCGATATCAAATATTGTTACGTAATTCGAGTATCATAAAAAATCACAATAATAAAATAATTTTACTAAATAATACTATACAGTAAAATTGTTTACTGTACTAAAGTTAATAGCTGTTTGACCTGAATATAGCTGTTCCTTTAATTTCCATCATATCAAAAAAAGAAAGATTCACTAAATTTAACCTTAGCTATATTTACGCCAGAAGCGTACAAACAATCACCTTTTTTTATGTTTAATGTATGCAATTAACCATCATAATTCGTGGGTTTAATATTTATTTCTTACTTGTTAATATGGAAATTGTAGTTCCATATTTAATTTTAAAAAAATATTAGGGATAAAAAATGAAATATAACTAAATGACATTTTGGCCTTATATTTTCGATAACTTTACTATGTTAAATTTAATGATAAACAGAGCAATAAATGGTGCTATCTGTTGTAATCTATGAAAATTATAGATTATGCTCAGTGCATATTAGTTACTGGTACGTTTATTTTTAAGAGTGCGATTATAACCAGCCATCCAGTTTTATAAAGACAGGGTTTTAAAATATATATACGTGCAAGTTATATTCGGGCCAATAGAATATTTGAAATTTATTATTTTTTATTTTTTGTAATGTTTGCATTATTAAAATTTACCTGTGTTGCCTTAATGAATAAAGAAATTAGTAACTGAAACCTGTTTGAAATAAACAACTTGAATTTTAACATTTAGTATAGTGCTAGTATATATATGATAACAAGTTCTGGAAAGAACGTTAATTCCGAATATGTTCTTTATTTTTGAATGATTAAAGATATAAAATTAAAATACACTTATATGTCATCAAAATCATCTTTATTGCCATAGTCTATATGTAGAATGTCATAAAAATCTAATAAATAGTTGTTCATAGAAGATTGGATGACTGCCATTTTTAAACAGATGAATCTACATGATTAATTAATCTTACTTCAAATTTGATTTTAATAGCCTGACTACCATGATAAATTTTATAAAAGTCAATCTAATTCAACAAAAGTTATTAGGAAAAAACCTTTGAAGGTTGAATGCTGATTATTTTAAGAGACTGGAGATAAAAAATTAATGTATCTTCGGGATCAACTTCAGTTGTTTGATCTTTCTGCTAAATATCATAGAAATTCAATACATAGTGCAGGATATATTAAGAGATAATCACTGAAGTTTACACGTTCGCCATTTTTAAATGGTTAAAGATAGTAGGTTAAATGATGCAGCATGGAGGTGATCTTTAATAGCAAAAAATTATTATAAAATTTAGGAAAATCTAATTATTTCAAAAGTTATTAATGGGGAAACAGATAGAATTTTGATTTTTAACCTCATTTTCAGAAAATAGGTTAAAAATGACAAACAGCAAAAAAAAAAATATTAGTATAAAGAAAATTAGGAATATATTTTTATTGCAAATTATAAAACCTGTTTTTCTTTGTTGCTTTATATTTTCAGAACAAAGGAACCCAATATCAAGCGATGGTCATTCTAATATTCATTATAGGTCACCAATACCCTGATGAATCTTAAAGTGATTGATTTGAAAAATTGTTACAAGTAATTTCAAAAATTATTCGTTTTAAAAAAATTTTCGATATATTTTTAAAAATAAAAACAAGAAATAACAATATTGATAAAATTTACCATATTAATTAATGATAACTGGAATTTTGATGTCATATATTTTGTTTGATCAGCATAATTAATTTTTTTCTATACTGGTTTTAATAGTAGATAATTGTATCAATATTGAAAGTTATGTGAAATATTTTTACATTCAATATTACTTCACCAAGATATGGAATTCAACTGTTCAGTCCTGACCTCTCCTGAAAAAATCTGGAAGTGTGGGATATCAGAATTGAATCTTAATCCTCTAGGTGCTTTAATACACTGTCATCTGTCCAATACTACTTGCATATCAATATGGATAGGATCATTAGTTTATTATCTAACACTTTTTTAGCAATATCTCTAAATTAATTATATTTTATACTTTTATACCATAATTTAGTACTATATATTAGTATGAATCAAATAACTAGTCTTTCATGAAATGGCGATACCCAAATAAACACTCGGTTCTAAATGTCATAGTTCATAGAGTTTGTAGAAGGGTTTACAAGAAAAGTTACACTTAAAGGCATTTTAAAAAATATAGATCAAAAGGCATTTTATAAAAATAGATCATATTAAATATATGAACTATATAAGTATTATCTTTCTTTCATAATCGATTTTATCAGCATTAGATTTAGCATACAGATTAAGGATCTCATCTCTATACAGCTTTGACTGTGCATATATTTCTCGGTTTTATATCCTTTGCAAACATGTAAATCAGTAACATTACTGAATAAAAATTCTGCCAATATTATTAGACTATCATTCGCACTTCATTTCAAAGCATTACTGGTTCTAATTATTCACTTCTTTATAGATTAATAATATGATTAAAGACATATCCAAATTACATATCAAACAATTTCAAATGGATATTATATATTGAATTAATGGAATGCAAATTGTTAGCTATAAACTTTATGAAACAAAAATCATAGATGAATGGAATAACTTTCCAATAGTCCAAGTGAATTCCAATAAGCTAGATTGAAAAAACAAAATATTGAGAATAGAAGAAACTAAAGGACACGGCGATTATTATAGATTACATAGAAACTCTATGGCATTTGAGTATTCTTGCAGTTGTGGTAAAAGAGAATAGATGAAGATATGCCAAATATCAGCTTATTAAAAATATATATTTATTTGGAATTATATATCCATTCAAATTTTGTATGGCTACATAATCGAAAAATAAGCTGATCTTTGTCATAATCTAGTCTCTGTTACCACAACTGCAAGAATACTCAAATGCCATAGAGTTTCTATATAATCTATAATTATCATTGTGCCCATTAGTTTTTCTATTCTCAATATTTTGTTATTTCAGTCTAGCTTCTGGAATTCACTTGGATTGTTATCACAATTGCAACAATATTCAACTGCCATAGAGTTTCTTCTAAAAATATTGAGAAGTTAAGACTCTATATATAATTGTTATTTAACAGAAGACTGTATTTAATTGAATATTAAAATCTTATGAATTCAGTCATTCTTGACTGAATAATAAAATAAAAAAGGACGAAATACATTAAAATAAAGCATTTCAAAACGAAATAATCTGAAATAGAAAAGAAAAAACTGCAAAGGAAATGCGATACCTATATATATATCTACTTTGGCATATAAGTATATATACCTATATACTTATATGCCAAAGTATGTGACATTCAAACTGTTATCTATTACTACGATTGGAATATTAATGAATGAGTTATTTTTAATATAGTACTTGCTATAAATTCCATCAATATTTCCCCAAACATTTGTTTATAATAAGAAATGTTCATTTAAAGAAGTGTTTCTAAATAAAGTGCAATATATAAAACTGATATTGGCAGCTTACAATTGAAACAAGATATCCTATAAATGAATAACTGGTTATAAAAGTGAAATAAGATAATGAACTGTTTTGTAATTGTTACCATTTAGTAATTAAGTATACTGTATATACTTGAATATTATTTAATTGACCGAAAAATAGGACGTTGTCTTATTTAAGCATTAAATTTTAGTTTTTGAAATTATTTTTTATAAAAAAGAATTTCGAAACTAAAATTTCGATTTAAATTAAATGAATTATTTATTCTTAAAATATTGCGAATTTTTCTAATTTGATTTTAAAATATGGACTAGATTATTAACTTAAAAATCAAGTTAATCCGGTTTTTAAATACTCAAAATGAATTCAGTAAATAATTCTTACTTTCATTATATGGCAATGCTTCCTTACTATTTTCAGTAGAGATGTAAATAAAATTTATGAAATTTATAAACTAACGAAAGAATAAAAATATAATTAATATATTATATATATTCCGGATGATAGAAATGATGATAATAAATTTACTTTTATTATTATTATACATCTATTATGTTAGTAAATATATTACTGTACAATAAACTCTCGTATAACGCGCTCTCCTATTACGCGAATTCGTATAACGCGACGAAAAAATTGCGACTATAACTTGACGACAGCATCGGAAGTCAGTATTAAGTCTATGGGATCCTATAGTAATCTAATTACTATACTCTCCCATAGACTCAATACTGACTTTTGATGCTGTCGTCAGATTTTTTTTTATAGTACTCAAACAACGCTATAAACAGTCCCATATAACGCGTACGATAATTTTTTAACGTTACTTATCCGTTACTTATAATATCTTTGATTGTAATAAAAACCAAACGATGTTTCCTTCGTTTCCATGACAACTTTAATAATTTTTCCGTCTGGCTATACAAATCCGCTTTTTCGGATTCTATATTATACGGGGGTCTACTTGTATATAATATTTTTTTAAATTTAGTTACCTGCATTCTTACTTCGTTTCCATGACGACTTTAATAATTTTTCTGTCTGGCTATACAAATCCGCTTTTTCGGATTATATATTATACGGGGGTCTACTTGTATATAATATTTTTTTAAATTTAGTTACCTGCATTCTGTTTTTGTTTTTTTTTTTTTTCCTTTATTAAAAAGAAACCTTCTTTATAACAAGTTAATTAACACATTGCACACAATAAAATCATATTTGAAACTAACGCACATCTCGTTATCAATATGCGATCAGTGCGAGACAAGTTTAAATTTATATAAAATCGTCTGATAATGCAAGTCTCGTATTACGTGATTTCTTACGACGCGGAACGTATCCTCCGCGTTGTACGGGAGTCCACTATATTAATATATTATTTATATTTCTATTATAAAAATAAATAATAATTGCAATAAAAGAAAATTTATTAATATTTTTTTCTTATTCCTGCCATCGAGAAAATTGCCATTTAGAATGTTTATTTAAAACATATCTTACTCGTTAATCGAAGAGAATATAGGCGTTCAGAATGTTTATACAGTTTATATTTAACACATTTCTCTTGCACATCTGACTTCACAGATACCTGTTATACAACTATTATCTATTGTATATAGATAATAAAAATTAAATACAAATCTATTGTTTAAATATTTTTAAAAGAGTTTTAAGATAATAAAAAGAAGATTCAGGTTCTGATGTGCTACTTACATAAAAGTTCTTTTAATAACATCAAATGCTTCTTACATTACTGTATATGATATAGATAAGAGAATAAATGTTTTTTTTAACTGTCTTTATATAGATACAATACATATAAATTCTATATTTTGATATTCAGATTAATATTTATTATTTTTAACCGTTTAAATCTTAAATATCGGAATTTATCTTATTAAATTAGAAGAGTTAATAATGCATATGATTAAATAGGATTAGAGAACTGGGGAAAATTAAAATTATAAATTAAAGAAAAAGAAAAAAAAAAGATTCGACTTGATCCATTTGATGTTTCTAAAATGGGAATCTTAAGAACAATAATTATTAAAACATTAATGAGATTCGATATCGCGTTATTTTTATGATAATGTCATTATCTATCTATGCATCTCACCCAGATTCTAATTATATTCCAGTTACAGATCCAACTTCTATATTTTTTCTGATACAAAAGATATTTTCCATTAAAATTTGAACAAAGAAAGTAGATTTAAGAATAGCATTCGGATTCGTTTAAATTAATAAATTAAAAATATATTTTTAGTTTTCCTAATAAAAATTTATTCTAAAAAACTTGCAATGCAAATTTCGTTTTATCTTCATATTTTTTATTTAAAAGCTTTTAATCTTAATATACATTTTTTTTTACTATAAAGTGTGTCGTTCCGTTTCATAAATTCGAATACTATACTGTATTTATTTACTTTATGCCATAAATTACCGGTTTTAAAACAATATATAGTAGAACCCATTTCACAAAAAAAGTCTCTTCCCTTCTTTAAATAACATACTCAAGTATTTCTTTGAATATATAAAATCTGTGATAATTCAAATTTATGAAGAATTAATTTTCTAAAGCATTCACTAATTTTCGCCATTGCTTGGCGCACTGATTTGAAGACTTCACTTTTTGGAAAATACTACCGTAAACTGACCCATCATGGATGTTAACTATTCCATAGTGGTCTCTAAAAGTGGCGGTTGTCGGCCGGATTGGCCGCGTGGAAATATTGCAGCTTTCCACCCTGAAGACTGTTCGAGCCACGTGTCCCACACCCTTGAAAATGTTTATCATGGATTTCGGGCCCGGCCCATCGATTCCCATCTTCCACAATCTGGCTGACGCCTCCGTAATGGAGAACAGCCGTGGAAGGGCTTGTTTCATCCCACCCCTTAGCATACTCTTAGCGAATGAAAAGTGGCGCCATCTGTTGACCAAAAAACTGTGGCGGCCTTTAAATATAATAAATTATCTGATTGAGTGATTCGCAGGCGAAATTCAAACTAACCTAATTGATTTAAATAATTAGGCTATTCAAAAATTTTTCAGAATAAGTATTAACTCATTATCGGCAGAATTGGCCACCTGGAAACAGTGCTTTCTACTCGAAGGATCCCAGTTCAGCTTCAATCCCACTTGAAAAATGTATTTATGGAGTCTCGGCCCAATTTCCCTCTACTAGTCAGCCGGATGGCCGACTAGGAGAGGAATGCTTCGGCTTCTATTCTGGAGGACCCGGGTTCGAGTTTCGGGTCGAACTTCTTGAAAATGTTTATCATGGAATCCGGGCCGACCCCTCGATCCCAGTTCTCTACAATCCGGCTGACCCCTCTGCAGGGGTGAACAGCCCGTGGAATGGCTTGTTTCGCCCCGCCACAGTATTCTCACAGAATGGAAAGTGGCGTCATCTCCTTGGCAAAAATCTCCCTCTCTTCGGGAATGGACAGTCTATGGCGGCATCTGTTTCGTCTTGCCATTTAGTATTCAACAGAATGTAAAATGGCATTCTCTATTAGAAAAAAGAAACAAACACACTTCCATAAATGTTGAATAATCTGTAATAGAGCCTGTTTTCATCCCATTACTTAGTCATCAACAGATTGGAAAGCGTCATCTGATGCTGACAAAAAAAAATCATAATCGATTAAAAACGGGCGTGCAGTTTTTTCTACAGTTGACTATGTTTGTCTTTTTTTATATGGCTTTATCAGATTTTCATACAATGTTCATTATAGACAGCCAACATCTCTGATTAGTCATCAGATGGACATGGTGTTTTTTTTTTGTTAACATATGACGCAACTTTCCGATTGGTAGTGATAATTAAGTGCTGTTTTTGAAAAATAATTTCAAAACATATAATTCTTTTCATATACAAAAGTTTTAAATATACGAATATATGATTTCGAACTCCACAATCTTATAATATGACCACACAGTAGACCGGATTTTAATAAAAATACTACCATAGGCAACGGCGTAGCTGAAAACTGAGAGACCCCCGCAAAAATGTCGATGGGGCCCTTTTTAATTTATCGATATAATTTATTTTAAACACTATCTAAACTTTGTAACGCATAATTTGATTTACTCGTTCTTTGTATAAGATTTTAAACTTGTGCCGTATAGATGTATACAACTTAGTTTGTGGTAGCTTGCCAGTTTCGAGAGCACTGCATAATTAGACGTACTGTAGCGCTTTAATCAAATAATCGCTGCACCCAGAAACATAAAAATGTTTGTGGAAACAATACATAAATTGTAAATTAGTCTTAAGTTTTAGAGTTTCAGCTAACGAACGCCAACGCCCTACGTTAAATAAGTTTAACTGTTCTGCGTTAAAATCGAGGTTATTGGGGATTGATTGTTTGGTTTTAGAGGTTTTTTTTTTTTCTCCAGAGTGAATTGGGGCCGCAGAAAGCTCGGGTGGGCCCCTGCATCGCGGGGTCTGCTGACCGTCAGCTATGCCACTGATCACAGGCTGCCCGTCCCTGCGGAAAGATCAGCCAGATTGTACAGACGGGGATCAATGGGTTGGGCTCGGACCACATGAAAGAATTTTCCAATAGGTGAGACCGAGAATCGAACTCAAGTATTCTAGAGTGAAAGCTGAAGTGTTTTTATGCTGCTAGTCCTTATTCTGTTGAGTACTAAATGGCAAAGAAAGAAAAAGGGTATTTCACAGGTTTTCCATCAAGCGGAGGGTCAACTGGATTGTAGAGGACACAAATCAATGAGCCTAGCATATATTCTCGAATAAATTTTCTATGTTAGAACCCAGAATCACTTCAAGTCGGCCAATCTGACAAACTATATGTTTCTATTTTTTAAGATTGCGGGGTTCGAAACTGTATATTTATATATTTGAAACTTTTGTCTACGAAAAGTATTATATCATTTGAAAAGTTTTTGTAAAAGAACATCTATAACATTACTTAATTCATCGACAAATATTTTTAAAAAAGATAGCTAAATTTAATAGTATACATTGTAATTTTCTGCTTTTCGGAATATGTTTTATAAAATAAAAAGCTACATTTTCAAGGTTATTAACATAATTTAAACCGGCCAGATGGCGAATGGTAACGCGTTAGCGTGTCATGCAGGAGGACCCAGGTTCGCGTCCCGGGTGCGGCATCTCCTGAAAAGTTTTTTGGGGTGCTGGGCCCGACCCGGCAATCCCTGTCCTTCATCATTCAGTCCCCTCCACGGGTGTGGGTGCAGCCCGTGGTTAGAACTAGCCCGCTCCTTAGTAATCTCCCTGATTGGAAAGGGGCGCAAAAATGCAAAAAAAAAAAAAAAAAACATAATTTAAATAAACTAAAAATAAATTATTATTTATCTTATGAATACAACTACAAGTTTAATTATATTTTATATGATAAATGTAAATATTTATACATTATTATACAGTAATTGTGTTTCAAACAAAGTTACTTGGTTTCAAATCAAGATTTCATGCAGTTATTATAGTTTATATAAAAAATAAAAAAGTCATTTTAATGTTAAGAAATTAAATGTATCTTTTATTTGTCGATACAGTATAATATTTTTCTTCAATAATTATTGGTATTCAGAATTCTGAACAATACGACAAAATATTGACCTCAATAATAAAGTGGCAACAGCTGTTTCGACACCTGCACTTACGTAGAAGTAAATTCTGTTATCGTTCTTCCAAGTATTGTTTATTCTGAATTGCATCGAAACACTACAAATATATATTTCTAATGAGAGACAGAAAAGAATGTGGATGGAAATTAGATTTTGGAGACGAGATGAAATCTAAACAAGATAGCAAAATGGTAAGTATCATCTTTTTATATTCGAAAACAAAACGAAAATTTGTGGTTGATTGCGTACTTTATAATGATTACATCTGTACCATTACATCATTGTTTTAGATGTGTAATAAATTTCCTTCGTATTTACGATTGATAAAAGTTTATGTGCTTATCACAATTTAAAAAAAATCTTTTTATAAAGTCTAATCAACAATTGTTAAAATAATTGTGAACATGGCATTGATATAGTGAGGAAAAGTTTTACAATACAGTTCTTTTGGTGTATGGGGTGTGACACCCCAATGATTTTTCATTTTTTCATATATACGAATCATAAATTATGAATATTTTCTATATTTATTAAATGTGACATGATTTTTCATTTTTTCATATATACGAATCATAAATTATGAATATTTTCTATATTTATTTGATAACAATTGTAAATTTATCAAGAGCATCATTTCATATTTTCCTAAGAGGATAGGCAGTACTGAAAGAAACAAAAAACAATACTGATCAGATGACATCATACATCTCTATCACATATTACATCAGTCATTCTCTTTGTACAAGTACACTTCATAATTCATTAAGCTTTTTGCATGTGAGAAAAATATTTTCTCCAAAATATACTGTAAAAATTTCATTATAAAAAATAGGTTAAAAACTAAATATGTCTAATGCATGTTTAAAATTTAATTAAATCTTTAAAATAGATAATATAAAAATTATTTTTATGAAATAACAAAAATCATGATATCTCGAAAAAATTTTAGGAATAATTAATTGAGATATGATTATTATTTGATAAAAAAAAACAATAAACAAAAATAATATTGCATCTAATATTTTTTACATATTACAAATTGAGATTTTAGATCTTATTTTGTAATGATACATAACTTAGATCCATAATGTAATGATGATATAACTTATAAATTCAAATATTTATAACTTAGATCATCATTACATTGTAATATTTGGAAATAATTAAGAAAATTAAATAATTTTTTATTTTTGTCTTATAGCATAATGTTGCAAATTCAGCATGTAGTATATTACATACTATGCAATAATAAATGGATTTACTTTCCAATGTAATGAAAGTCACCTATTTGTATTCACTAGGACCAAATACAGTACTCGGATTCTTTCCAATATACAAATGCTGATTTTTAGTATTAATTTAAAAAATAATTCATTCACATAAAGATTATAAACATTTGCAATAGAAAGAACTTTAAATATCACATAGACATGCGTATTGAAAAATTAAATTATAGATCTTTTTAAAACTAAGGATGCAGATTAAATACTGTATTACAAACAGTAAATATGCTGAATTTGGATTATGCAATGATCTTAGATATCATCAGTTATGCAATAATCAATGATACCCTTTTCATAAGTATAAAGATTAGCTCATAAATACTGAAAATTCAGTTAAATCTGTCAAGAATATCATCTCAACCAATATAACTTTAGAAACTACTGCATCTTTCAGACTTTCTTAAAAGGCAGAACATTAAAATTATTAATAAATTCACATCAGACAAATTAACAAATTTAGGTAGTTTTCAGTTTGCAAGTTTCCAGATTTATAAATTTTTTTTAAATATGAAGTATCAAAAAATCAAAATATGAACATTAATTGTAATAAATAAATTTTAAATATTTATAAAAAAGCAAATAAACCCACATGCATTGCTATATAATGGGTCAGCAACATGATGCCCGCGGGCACCAAAGTGCCCGTGAAGCAATTTTTAAGTGCCTGCCATTCAAATATCTGAAATCTAAATTTTAGATATTTGAACAGCAAATACTCGTAGTTGTAATGAATAATTTTAGTAAAAATTCTTTACAATTGCGCACTTTGATTTTATTTTTGCCATTTTAACAATTGTACAAATTGTACAATTAAATTTTTGACTAAAACGGAATCTTAGTGCCATCTATATAACACTAGGTGATTGGATGAATCAATTTTTGAGTACTAGAGACATCTGATGCTGCATATAGTGAACTATTTTCTGTCCCCACTATCCTCGTATACTCTATCCCGGGCCTGCTCTATTCAGCCACTGCGAACTACGGTACCCACTGAAATTCCAATGGTGCCTGCCAATCTCCCGCATTTCTGAAATATGCTCTCCTATTAAAAAAGATTGCCGACCCCTGCTATATTTGTAGCAAAACCAATTGTACTGTATTAACCTCAAACTTCATCCTCTGCTTCTAAATTGAAAAATTCAATTTTGGCAGCTGAGAAGCTGAAGTAATACATCCTCTGGTTTAATCAGCATATTACGTAAATAACTTCTATTCCTATATTGTACTTAAAACAGCAGTTCATCTGAATTACAGCTCACCTACTTATCTGTCAATAATAACAATGAAGTATAAAAATTCTTTAACATTAATATGATATAAATAATTTCAAAATCAACAAAAGCAACAAAAATAGGAGATTAAATATTAATTTTTTACTAATTCTCCTACTTTTGTGCTTTAGTTGATTTCAATATTAACCAGTAAGATGAATTGTTATATAATAATTTGCTTGATTTTAAAGAGTATATTTTCATTTATTTAGATAGATAAATCATTATTTAATCATATATGATTGATTTTGTTGTTGTCAAATTGCATTGTTGAGAACAGAACCTGGCTTCATGGTTTTAATATTATCTTGATTTACAAGTTCTTTCTTCATAAGCTTGTTTCAGGAATAAGTTAACTTATAAAGATAGGTTCTACCTGTAGTTTTTGTTAATTCAGAACTTTTTTTATTTGAGTAACAAAAGCCAGCTGGATTGCTCATTAACACTGCTGCAGTCATTAACACTTTGGAAGTTCTGGATTCAATTCAGTTCCCATACCACCAATTTTTCAAGAAGGATCCAAGACTGACACATTGAACCTCATTCTTTAATATTTTGGTTTACCTTATTATGGCTATTGGCCACTCCACGTGGTCTGTAAAAGTGGCTGCTTGTATGATTCACTGGTGTAATTCAAATTAACCTAACCAAACTAAACAGCAAAAACTTGAAACCAACAATATTTTTTTTCTGATATTTTTGAAAGTTTTTTTTTTCAAGTCATTACACTTTATGGAGGTGATTGTATTCAAGGTATATGCTAAGTGAACAAATATTATTAATTAATTATATATTATTGAATTTCCAAATGAGGGGATAATTATTATATACAATACAAATATAATGGAAAGCTGAATGTATAATGATACTCAGATCACTTGAGCATCACTAAAATTTACAATATTAATATGTATATATTTTTGTTTTCAATAGCCCTATTTTTAATAATTTTTGTCAGAATACAATATTTATTATTGTAATAAAAGGTTTGATTTAAAACATTGCATCTAATTGTGATCAAAATGTTTATTTTATTGTCAAATGTTTACAGCATTTTAATTATTTAAATCTTGTTAGAAAGATTTTTAATTACATTGGACTTTTCTTAAATCAGATAGTGGTGCTTTGCATAATATTTAATTTTTCTTAATACACAATAAGCTAATTTATCAAATCAAAATGATTTATTATAAAGCACTTTTAGATATAATAAAAAATCATTATAGTTTAATAAATAAGCTTATTGTTGTATTAATTTTGTTTCCAAAATCAGGACTTAAAATATATTAAAAGAAATAATAATAATAATTTTTACATGATTTATGAACTTATACTATTTTTACAAATTAAATTTTTACAACTTTTTTTTGACAGACTTTTTGTTAGTGCTTCTTGGTTTATTTTGATTATATCAAATATCTTTTACAAAGCATTTTTGAGTGTTATCAGTTATTATTTGTTAATCTTATTTGGTTTTTATAAATGTCTTTCAAAAACTGTTTTTAATGAGTATTATATTTTGCATAGTTTGTCCTAAATTATTTCTAGATCATTAATTCAAAGTAAACATAAATCATTCATTATGGCCATAGTTAAGTGATGAGTAATCAGTGGACTTTAAAGCATAATAAGTTGTTAAATTATACGTATCAAAAAAGCTTATCTCGCATGAGCTTTTCCTTGATAGCGGCTCATGAAAATGCTCAAATTTTGGCAACTCTTAAATGGTATAAATAAATAAACTTATATTGTAATTTTAATTTTATCATTATTTTAATTCTGTATATATATTTCTTAAAAAAATAATGCAATATTCAGTGATACAAATTGCCATTTGTACAACTATATTGTGTTTACATATAGCATTATATGAACCTCTCATAAGCCAAACTGATTAACTTCTCTTTCTGGAAATTCTCAATCTTAGTACTTAGATATGATTGCACTAAAATAATTAGTGCAATCATATCCTCAGGTACTAAAATTGAAAACGGAGTAAATCAGTTTGACTTCTGAGAGGTTCATATAATAATAGCATCATTTATTATTTGTCACAAAAAGTATTTATAATACTATAAGTATTTCTTAGATCTGACCTTGAACAATCAAAAGTAGAATAAAATTTGTTTGAAAATGCAATAAAATGATTCTAGCAGAATTTTCCATCAGAAATATACAGATAGGCTGCTTGATTAATATTTAAATAAATACAGTAGATTATATTAAATTGATAAAAATATTTATAATGAGCATCTCAATAAAAATTTATATTTTATTTATTATTTTTTTCCTTTCAAATTTAAAAAATTTAATTTATAATTAAATATGACCAAAATTTTTATTAATTTTAATTTTTGTTATTAGGAATGGAAAAAGTTTCCTCTACCAAGTTATCAGGTTAAAATAATTTTATTACTACTACTATATTTAAATTAAATAGCAGATTATTTATTATTATTATTCTGAGATTTTGCTATTAGCATGTTTAAGTATATGAAAATTTTATAATTTTTATTTATATAAAAATTCTAAACTAAAATCTTTATTTTATTAATTGTAATCATTTATAAGATCATTTTTCAAAATTAAGCAGATGATTTCATCAAACAGCAGCTATTTAGATATTTTCTTATATATTTTTATTATTTGATAATTTGAAAAATGATTATTTTAAGTAAAACTCCTTTTATTATTTTCACATTAGTTTTGTTTACAGTTTCAGCTATTCAGTTTCTTTAATATGATGCTCTTAACTTTAGAAAATTCACAAACTTAAATTTGCTTATCTTCTTGCTCTGATTTGAAAAGTTTTTCCTTTGAGGCCTATTGAGATTAGTATTGCTGGATATTGTGCATTACCTATGATACAAATGGTCCTGATGCCAATAAATCTTCATTGTGTTAACTGCAAAAAGGGCTTCTTTGATAAGAAAATTGTTCAATGCATTGTTTTCATTTATTACTTCAAACATCATATTTATTGAAATATTATATTACTATGAAAGTATACAATAGCAAGTTTATTTACCAATAGAACTGCCTAATTTTTCATATAATTATAGCTAGCTGTCACTTTTTGGACTTACTTTTTGTGGAATGAAGGAATGTGTGCTCCACTAATCTTTTTTAGGCAGTCTAATTATACTCAACAACAGTATCGGAAGTTAGTATTGAGTCTATGGAATAGCATATTACTAATTTTTGTGATAGCATCAATGCTCATGGAACAGTCGATTTCTATGTAAAAGGTAACAGTGTCAGTGTGTATTTATTTTTATGTAATTGTGACACTGGGTTTTTAGTTTTCAATTTCAAATAAATATTTCAATTCAATTTGCTTTGTTTAATGGCTAATCAAGTAGCTTTTCGAGAACAACTTAAAATTGCAACTCTCCGTCATTTTAGATCAATTAGAATTGATTGGAATGCGGAGAACATTATTGTACCTCTGATCATCATATATATTATAGACATGCAAATAATTTACTACATGTTAAAATCATGTTAATATTGTAATTTTATTCAAAGCTTAGAGCTTATTTGCCAAAATTGTCATTTTATTATGACAATTTACAATAACATTGCAAATAATTTAGTGGACTATATCATTGCCACAGTGATATAAATGAACTTTGGCTCTTCCATAGACTTAATACTGAGTATTTTTGCCATAATGGCCAGAAGTTTGGAGCAGACAAATTGATAGCCCAGTGGGATCTCACCTTGCTCCTTATTCTTCCTTGAATACTATCACTATTCAAGGAGCAGTAAGATTGATCAGTACCATTGTGAGTTTTATTTTTAATTTCAATATTGAAAAGAATAACAGATTTATCAAAAATAGTACAATAACTACAATAGTTAATGGACAAGTGCTTAGATCAGTGGTTTAGAATTTTTCATTATCATTTTCTTTTGAAAGTAGCTCTATCATGAGCTTAAGGACATAATGTTGTTGTTTTTGTTTAACATGAAAAATTTTTTCCTTTTTTTTCAATTAAACATGCAATAATTACTTCACTCTAAATCTGCTATCTTTTAAGAAACAAAGCATAAGTTGATGCTGCTTCTGTAGTATAAAGCTATAAAGAAATCAAAGCAAATGTCTGACAAACTTGTGCATAAAT
Organism: Olivierus martensii; assembly: GCA_000484575.1. NCBI lineage: Eukaryota > Metazoa > Arthropoda > Arachnida > Scorpiones > Buthidae > Olivierus > Olivierus martensii. The sequence goes on from AYEL01083762.1 coordinate 38,036, forward strand.
AGTGTAAATTTCAATTGAAGTCACTTCTATAAACAGAGAAATTAATCATAATTACTACATGTAAGTGAATTATTGAACAATAGAACTCATACCATGTAATTTGTCTCACAGTACAGTTTTCTTAATATTAAGCATTACCTTAAATATCACAGTACAATAAAAAAATTATTCATTAAATTTTGAATCAAACAAGAATTATCTTGATTTTTCATTAAGATTTAGACCCAAATCAGTAACTGTATATAATTTAATTTGTATTATAATTTATTTTCTAAAATCAATTTCTTCATTTCAGGAAAAAGATGATAGTTCTCTTGATGATTTCAATCTTGATGAAGGCAGAAAAATCACTGATGAGCAGCTAACTTCACTATCTGTAAGAGAACTAAATAAATTATTAAAAAGTGGTGGTTACAACAGAGAGCTGATTACAAAAATGAAACAACGTAGACGAACTTTAAAAAATCGTGGATATGCAGCCAGTTGCAGAAACAAACGAATGGAACAAAAGGATGGTTTAGAAACAAGTAAGGGAAAGATTTTAGATGACATCAGGAAACTTCAAGAGGAAAATGCTAGAATTAAAAGTGAAATTCATCAGTTGCAAGAAAATTTTTATAGACTTAAAACTCAAGCCAAAATAAACAATTTAGAAATACCAGTAGAATTGGAAGAAACAATGAAAAGTATCTTTGTTTAATTTATATTAATCTTATATTAACCATAATTATCTATCAGAACGTGTACAGAAACAGGAATTTTCCAATTATACAAAAGGGTTATTTTTTAATTCTTAAACTTGTTTATTAAGTTAAAAATAAATCAGATTTTATTAGTATTTAATTTTGTATAAGTTTAAAATAGTAATGCACAACAGATGATGAAAGATGACAATGAGCCTAATAAACTTTCTAAAAGAATTATACCTCTATCTGATAAAAGTGACAAGTAAATTGGTGATGAAATTCTAATATAAAAAGGATTTATGACATATAACTACCTGAAACAGTTTATACCATCATCCTGAAAGTTCCACATGATAGCTGGGTTAATGGCACAACAAGAGCGTGATGAAATTATGCTTGTTGTTTGCAAAAAGAAAAATGTAAATATAGTATCTTTAATTTTATGATATATTTTTAGCAAACAAACCATACCTCCATCCTGATACATTTTCCAAAATATGTGTTAGAGCAGTGGCTTCCAAACTTTCTGTCTGTGCCTCCTTTTTTCATAAAAAATTATTATGCATCAGGATCATTTTCATAACAGTCTAATTTTATAAATACTTTTTATTTATAATTTAATACTATAAAACAATATACCCATATTTTGTGTAAATAAAATTCATAAATAAAAGTGTAATAATTTTTAATACAATATAATATTTAATACGATGAGTGGGCTTATTTTTCAGCACAAATTCTCTCAAATTGGAGTGTCATTGAAGGTATCACTACTCGCAATTCTTTTTTAATCACTAAATGAGATTGATATTTTATTTTTAAAGTACTTACAGTGGAAAGTTTCTGGGTACATGGATTACATTTATAACCCTTTTGCAGAATCATTTTTTTTTTTTTTTACACCAGTTTGAATTTATAATGACCCGAATCATTCCTGGTCCGGCCGCTATATTTAGTTCGGACCCCACGTCCCTCCCTACGAGGCCTTCCGTCGTATTAACAATTATTTGTAACAATAATAAACAGTTACAAGAATAATTCACAAAATTAAATAGTTTTAAACAATGTCGAAACTTCATTCCAGCCAACCAACATGGCTGCCTCCACGATGCCTCATTACCAGTATGTACAACCTTCCAATTCCTTACACACCTTCCCACCAAAAAGATGTCCTTGGATGCCAGACAAATCCAAGGATCATCAAACCGTGGATCATGGCACAACACCAACCATAGAAGCATTATTATCTTCTTCAACTGTAGACTCTTTGGTTGAAGCGGAAGGTAACTCTGCTGGACCATAGCACTCACTGTAAATTTTACTCAAATCAGGAATCACTACTGGAACTGGATTTCTTGAGAATACAAGTGGCATACCAGACCCTATGAAAAAAGCATCAGTAAATTTGCAATTACATGCAGCGTTAAAATCAGTAAATTTGCAATTTGCAATTACATGCTAGTATCCATGGGAGGGGGACGTGGGTCCCTGTTCAGGCGCCACTTATAACAACCCGAACCATTCCTGGTCCGGCCGCTATATTTAGTTCAGACTCCACATCCCTCCCTATGAGGCCTTACTCGGATTTTAATTCAAACATCAATATCATATAAAAATTCTTTTAATTCAGAAAGGAACTCCATAACAAAGTTATACTGTAACAAAATTTATTAGAAGTAATAAAAAACTTACAGTTCGTGAAACACAAATAAAATCTCCCTGTCGCTGATCAGTATTCATAATTTCGAATAACACAAAAGTTTCTCTTGAAAAAAGCTGCATTTACCATCGACGTCGATTCCTCCGTCACCAGCACAATCCACTATCACAATTACAGGGAGACAACTTATCCACCCTCTAACAGTTTTAAGTATTACCACATTTGCATAAAAGTTTTAACATTAAATATATTTTTAAGTTACACAAAATAACTTTCCAATGTATTACATCACTAAAATACTTATTCATATTAACAATTATTTGTAACAATAATAAACAGTTACAAGAATAATTTACAAAATTAAATAGTTTTAAACAATGTCGAAACTTCATTCCAGCCAACCAACATGGCTGCCTCCACGATGCCTCATTACTGGTATGTACAACCTTCCAATTCCTTACAAATTTATTTATTTTTTGTTTGTCCCAAAAATGATGTGTTTGTTAATTCTTGTGTATCCTCTGGCAATAAATTTGCATCTTATTAGGTAAGGTGCAAATTTATTGCAAGAAGGTACATCCTACAGTTTGGAAAATTCTGCATTAGAGAATTAAATATTACTTCTTTACTGATAGATGATTAAAGGTATGAATTGATATTTTCATTGTGTTGAAGATACACTTCAAAAACTATATTGATTTTCAAGATGATAGTGTGTTGTGGTTCAGATACTGCATATGGCAAATATTTTTTATATTGGAATTTTATCTTCCATTTTCTCATTGTCTGCACCAAATATTACTTGGAAAGTTTATTCAGCTTGTCATCATCTTTTGATTGATATTGTTCTGTTGTGCTTCATTATTCTAAACTTTTACCTTGAATTTATAAATAATACCTTTGAGATAGTTGTAAATAATTGTTTGGAATTTGTTAAAATTTTATTTATAGTACTTAAGTATATCTTATAAACAAGAAGTAGAAAACCATTGTTTATATAGCCATTTGCATGCCCAATCAACCATAGAAATGGCCATACTATTAAAAATTTCCATAAATATATTTCAGAATTCTAAAGACTTTTAAGTCATGTATACAGAACACCTTATTTTTTGACAGAAAACAAAAAGGTCTTTCCTGACAAAAATATTTTTTTAGAGTTCATATAATTAACTTTAAGCAGTAATATATTAAAAAAGTTGAAGATTTTATAGAATATAACAATAATTCCCCTAAACAGAGATGACCATTGATTAATAGGTTGTCAATATTATTATAAAATTTTTGTTGTTCACAAAAAACAAAGCTCTAAACTTTTTTTGTGAGTGCAACAGGATGGCTTTAAAGTTCTTTCTGTTGTTATTGGTCAATTTCGTAATGCAGTATGAAATTTAGAAAAAATGGAAATTATGTATTTAATTAAATTGCATAATGGATAAATAAGAAATTTCAAAATCCAAGTTAAAAAGATTCAAAAATTGTTGCTTTCTGTAATAACAGCAAATCATGAAATAAGATTGATACATGTGCCTGAAAACTGCAATACTTGTACAGGTTGAAACTCTCTAGTCCGGCATCCTTGGGAACTGATAAGTGCCGGACACAGATTTTGCTTAAGAACCTCTCATATGCCTAATTTTTAGGGTTGTGATGGTGCAATTAAAGACAAAAATAATATTATACTTGTGAAATAAACAATAGAAATTTTATGCTGTATATAAATTGCATGTTATAAATGTATCCGGGAAAATATAATATTTTCTTCAGTATACTGTAATTTGTTGAAAAAAATAAAAAATAAAAACGTTTTTATGAATATAAATTAAAGTTTAAAATTTCATTTTATAGCATTATTCGAAAAATAAACCATTAGAAACGCAGTTTTTGACAGTACTTGTGTTAGATATAAACGAGGCGGCAGATTTTCGGTAAAGAATATCGTTTATAAATTAAAATATATGGAAACTTCTTTATATATGTTTTACTTATTTTGGAAATGATAAAAGTACTTTTTTAAAAGCTGTAATAATGAAAATTGCCTAAATATGAATAGCAAAAAATTAATTTTGCATCGGCTTGTAATTGGCTAGGGATTGAATTCGGAAAAGTTGTCAAATATTTCGGAAGGAATATTTGGACAAACTTTTGATAAAAGCTTGTCTAGAACTATTAATCCTTAAATGCATGATTTTTTTAATTGAATAGAACGTAATTAAAAAACTAAAATATTGAAATTTTTTATTTCAAAATTAAAAAAACTGTGATTTTTCTCATATGTTTTAAGAAATACCATATAATCTTTGGTATGATATAAAGGTTTAAAATAAAATTTTATTAAATCTTAAAAATTCTACATTGTGAATGAATCGTTGTGTTTATAATGTTTTAAATGTAATTTTTTTTAATTTGAAACATTTTAAAGCAATTACTTTTAAGCCCATTCCCGAAATTTTCACACACAGTATACTAGTTACAGCCTAATTTAATGTAATAATGATACCATCTAATTTAATTCTGTACATTAAACTACGAGGGGTGATCAAAAGTAAGGTTACAAAGCCTGCAGTGAAACGTGTACATTTTATTTCATACAGCCAACTGATAGTACTAGTGTTTCTGGGCGAGAATTTTTTCGCTTTCCCGTTCCCGAATCCCGACAATCTTTTCTCGGGAAAATCGGCTCTTAGAACCCAGTAATACCTAAAATGGGAAATAAAAGTACTACTCACAATAATGTATCTTTTAGAAATTTTACTTATTTATCGCTATCTAAAGTTACATTGTGGTACAATATTACAAGCCATTAGAAATACGCGCGATTGTACCACAGAATAAGATAACACATGGCTATCTAATTTTAGCTCTTGTAAATCGAGCATATTTGATCGAGGAGAAAGGAAACAGTTTGTGTTTACACAGAAAAATATTTATTTTCACAACCCAAGATTTGCTTACAAAGTCATCTTCAGTTGAACTAAGGAAATCTAAGATAGCTTACCTTAATATGACATTATAATCAAATCCTGGGCTGTGGAAATAAATATTTCTGTGTGTGTATACAAACTATTTCTGTTTTCCATGATAAATAGTTTCCATAAAGTAACTGCCGATTGTATCAACCACATTCGATCAGTTTGTTTGCGGCTGACGATTGTGATGTATGTTAATACATTGTGTGATATATATAAAATCTCACTGTATTCTATAAATTTGGTTAAATAAAGTTTGCATTACATTGTTTATATTTTGAGGAAACCTGAATGTAACAGAAATCTAGTCAAAATGATACCGTAGTGACCTTTGTTTAGCTATCAGGGCAAGATATGCACTAGTCATGAAATCCGGTCAATCACCATTTAGGAAATTTTATTTACTCATTTTTTGCTCCGATCTTTCACAAATTGGAATGTCTCGAAACTTCTGAAAGATTGCGTGGGTTCACGAATCCCGTTTGCCCGACCTTCTCTACGGCTTTTATTAATACTGTTATAGACATTATAACAGATGATCAACGAAAATTAAATAAAAAAGATTATTTCGGGAATTCTCGGGAAATACGATTTCCCGTTCTCGATTCCCGAAGGTTCCAAAATGTCGGGAATTTGGAAAAACTAGACAGTACATACATTAGATTATTTTTCGACATAGTCTCCATATCGGTTTAGGTCCTTATCGATTCGTGGGATGAGTTTGAATATTCCTTTCTGGTAAAAAAAACCTGGAGGGTGTTCGATGATGTCCCAGGTGAAATATTCCTTCCTGGTAAAAAAACCTGGAGGGTGTTCGATGATGTCCCAGGTGTTTGATCCCAGGCTTTGTAGGGAGGGTGTTCGAGAATCGAGCACCCTCTCTACAGCCCGGACCTCGGTCCAAGCGATTTTCACCTCTTTCCTCACTTGAAGGAGCAACTAGGAGACCGAACGATTCACTTCAGACGAGGTGGAACACGCAAGAAAGGATTTTTACCAGGAGGGAATATTCAAACTCATCCCACGAAGCGACATGGAGACTATGTTGAAAAATAACCTAATGTATGTACTATCAGTTGGCGGTATTGGTTGTATGAAATAAAATGTACACGTTTCACTTCAGGCTTTGTAACCTTACTTTTTGATCACCCCTCGTATAATAGATAATACTCGGCGTAATATACATCATTCTGCCATATTGGCCACGTGGAAACGTATTGGCTTTCACATACTAGAGGATCCGGATTCGATTCTCGAATCCGGATCCTCTAGTATGTGAAAGCCGTACGCTCGAATCTATCTCTGATAGATCTAAAAATGGCTCCCGCCAACTACATTCCATATATGATTCTATGACCCAATTAAAACTAACAAAAAGTAATATAGATACTCTTCATTTATTATTTGCTTAGCACTTATTTGATCACATTTATCACTTGATCTATAAAATAAAAAATCTTAAAGATTGGTTTTCCTTGAAATCTTATATTAAATTACATTGCCTAAATAACATTAAAACAGTGGTGGGATTCAAATAACTTAACACCCGTTCTCTGCCTTGATCGTTTTAATGTTTTACTAAAAAAGCCGCGTGGTAAAGCTTTGGCTTACCACCCTGGAGGATCCGGGTACAAAACCGGGTCCCACACCTCCAGTTTTTCAGGAGGGGTCCGGGCCCTGCCCGTTGAACCCCATCCGCTGTACCAAACGGTTGGGCTTACTTTAAAATAATATGCATAGTCTTCTTATTTCGTAATTTTTGTTATATTGGTGGCTTAAACAGTACATCTAACATTTTTGGTTGATAACAAAAGCCTTTGTTTAATTTTCTTGATTTTAAGTTAATAATTTCCGATAGCAATGAACACGATAAATAATCTTTCTTGAAATGACTTGATTATTCCTGTCCTGCATACCAATTAGTATCCATCGTAATCCAAAAATAATGATTTCGAACAAATAAACGAAACTTGCTGTAATTGTTTCGTTGTTGGCTTGACTATTTGATAAATACTCGTTTCTCATTGGCCAAAAACGAAGTGATCAAAACTCTAAAGCCGTAGTCACACTATGCAATTTTTCGCCGTCTGCACAACTGCAACAGCAACGGCAACGAGTTGCAATTGCCAAACAGTGGTCGTCGGCCGGATGGCCGCGTGGTAAAGCTTTGGCTTACCACCCTGGAGGATCCGGGTACAAAACCGGGTCCCACACCTCCAGTTTTTCAGGAGGGGTCCGGGCCCTGCCCGTTGAACCCCATCCTTCAACCATCCGGTTGACCCCATCACGGGTGTTGGCCAGCCTGTGATGGGCTCTACAGGTGGCTGCCGCCAGATACAGTATATCCCATGAGGATATGGCGGCGTAATCTAATTAACCTAACCTAACCTTTACTAAAAAAATGATAAACCAAAAGATAGTCTAATATTTCATACAATTAATACTTAAATAAGAACAATAAAAGAGGTACACAAAACTAGATTATGCTATAAGAAAGAGTTAAAATATTAATAAAAAAATATTAAACAATACTAGACAAAATCAATAAAGCTGTTATTTAAGATATTTCCATATTGCTTCTTGATTGCAGTCCTCACTTGCAATTTCTTCGCTTTTATCTGAACATAAAAAACAAGGGAATAAAAATGTAGTATCTCATCAAAAGTATGAGTTTTATGAAATAAATAAATAATTATTACAAGTATAGTTCTGAATAAATTTTTCATCTATGAACGGAATGAACATTACTACGAGCGCGTAGAATAGGTTGTTGCGCAAATGAACGTTAAAAAAAGTACAGAATTTAAATTTATAAAATCAGTTTTCATTAAAAACTCGTCATTCTCCCAAAGATTCAGAAAAGTACGAATTTCCTATACAAAATCAATTTTCATTGAGAAACGCGTCTTTCTCCCAAAGATTCAGAAAAGTACGAATTTCCTATACAAGCTTTGTTAAATTGTACATACTAATTTTAATTTTTTGGAATAATTTTATAAAAAGAGAAATTGAAAAATTATAATGCATTCTCAATTAAGAATTCTTTTACATTAAAAATAGATTTTAGTGGTCAGTCGGCGTGGGAAAGCTGTGGCTTACCGCCTCAAATTCGGGTCCCACCCCTCCAGTTTTTCAGGTGGCCTGTTGAGCCCACTCTTCAACCTTCCGGTTGACCGCATCATGGGTGTTGGTTAGGGCTTGTAAACCGGTTTTATAAAACCGGTTAAATCCAGTTTTCATATTGAGTTGTTAAAACCAAAACCAGATTCGAATATTTTTTACTTAATCCTCAAATATAGTTTTTTGTTACGCACATTTTCTTTTGTTCGTTCATTTGTCAATTTCTTTATGTTTTAAATATGTACTTGCCTCGTTTAGACTCTTCTTTCAGTGCTTGCGGGCAGAGCCGGTGGAAGTGGGAGTGCAAGTTGTGCACCGCACAAAGGTGCTAAACTATAAAGGGCGCCAAAAAATGACTGGAAATAGTTCACAACGAAAAAATATTATTAATTTTTTTTAAAAGTAATTAATATTTTACATTATGTTATAGAAACAGATTTTGTTGCTTTGTTGGCAACAAGTGTCCAATCTGAGAGAGCTTTTTCGATCATGGTCTCTTTAACATAAAAATAAGGTCAAGTCTATCAGGAAAAATGCTTAATATACTGTTTTTTAAAGGATCATTTCGATCATGGTCTCTTTAACATAAAAATAAGGTCAAATCTATCAGGAAAAATGCTTAATATACTGTTTTTTTAAAGGATCATTTTCAGAAAATGCTGAGCAATAAATAGTAATTTCCTCAAGCTGTTTTTTCACATTATTTTTATTTATTTATTATTATTTTTTGTTTACTATATGACAGGATAGTTTTTATTCAAAGGATTTGAATACAATTTTTTAATTTTGTATAATCTAAAGCTGCATACTTTTTTGGACCATTTTCATTTTTTTTATTTTTATTTTTACAGAGATGATAGATTTTGTTTAAAAAATTTAATTACATTTTGTACAACCTACCCAAGATAAAATAAATACCTACGCTATAAACTTTTAATTACTTTTCTTAAGTCTGATAAAATTGGTTTTAAAACCGGTTTTAAGAGTACACTTCGGTTAAACTCGGTTTTGTGCAAGCTCTAGTGTTGGCTACCCTGTGATGAGTTCTACAAGTGGGCGCCGCCAGATAAAGTATATCCCTTGTGTGATATGGCGGCTAATATCTAATTTACCGACATTTCAACAGTGTGTTAAAAATCAGGATTTGAAATTTCTATTTATAGATAAAGTATATCCCTTGTGTGATATGGCGGCTAAACTACACTAACCTATCCTAACCAACAGTGGTCACATTGGGAAACGTAGTTTGCGATGCAATGGATAATCAGACAATGAGAGAACGATAAAATCATCCATCCATCTTGCATGCGATCAAAAATTTTCTCGCTTTTCATTGGTTGCGAGCTTGAAAACGTCGCCGGGAAAACAAACTCTCTTATTTTCAAGGACGGTTGAAGTCGCATTATTCGGAAGGAGTTTTAGTTTGTTGGAAGAGTCATCACTGTTGCAGATCCGTGCGCAGCAGAAAATTGCGCAGTGTAACTACGGCTTAAGTAAACTGCTATAGGTACAGAAAGGTTCAGTGCAATAGCATCAAAAAGCAAAAAATAAACAAGAACAGAAAACTAAGAACATGTACTTTATATTATCCTTAAGCCGTGGTCACACTGCAATTTTTTGACGTGCTCGGGACTGCAATAGTGATGACTCAAAAAAATGACTCCAGCCAGCCACGTTTGACTAATTATAATAGAGAAGAAAAATAATTCCACTCATCTGTATTGCAATATACATAGGTGGACTCTAAGATTATAGAAAGCGGTTGTACTAAAAAAAATACGATCTATCCTCTAAGGATTATAGAAAGCGGTTGCACTAAATACGATCTATCTGAAGTCTATCGGCCATCGACGCCATCTTTGAGCATCATATACACATGGCCCAGTTCGTACATCCGACTATAAACTTTTTGATCATTCATTCATTAGAAAGTAGACAATATATGTTCAAAAAGTCTAATGCGTTAAACTCGTTTTTAACGAAGCGGTCAAAAAGTAATTTTATTATGCATTGAGCATGCTCCATAGCTGTGACGTATCGCACGAAAGTCTAACGAAGCTAACAAAAGAAATAGCAAGTTTACTTCGTGAAAAGCATGGCGGCCCCCAGTGTAACACATGTGTAAATTGTGGTATACAAGGAGACGAAAAATGGATAATGTCGCGTGTGATACAATGTACGGAAAATAATGGCAAGTTATTTTTAAGGACATTTTTCGATAAAATCTATTTATTAAATGATATTTTACTATTAATCATTTCAGAATTCGAGTGTCCTATACTCTAACGGAAAACTTATTAAATAAAATTAAGGCTAGTTAGTTAATTATTTAGAATTATGCAGTGCTTTATTTCTTCATCGGAATTATCACAAAAAAATGCATCTTCCAAATATTTGAAAGCTCCAATTAAAACTTCCTTAGGGACGGCCATGTTGTTTCTTTAAAGGAGCGGTCAAAAAGTATATACGATAACGAGGCTAACTCAACATGAGAAAAGTTTAACGCGTTAGACTTTTAGAACACGCCCTAGGTTTGTATTTCTGGTTTATTTACTCTTCTACAAGGCGGCGCGCGGGAGTGGGAGATTTCGAAAATACTGTAATGTACAGTAATAATATATTTTTTGTTACGTAATTCTGGACAGAAAAAGATATATGTATGCCATTTACAAAAAAGATAAACAAAAAAAGGATTTCAAAATGACGTCATGTACCGGTTTAGATACTGAATTTGGAGAAATATAATTTTATTGTTCATTTTCTCAATGCTTGCACCAGATAAGGGTAGCCTTTTTACAAAGTTTTCTCTATTAGTCGTCATCATTCTATTGATACTATTTTCATTCATATGACATTAATGTAAAATTGTAACTTTTTTTTTTTTCAAACGATAATTTATTTTATATAATACTTTTTTATATGCATGTGCAATCTTTATGAAATAAAAAGTGCAAGCACGTAAAAATTAATATGATTCTAACATGATTTTTCATATGGTTTATTGTATTATTTTTGGCGATTTTTTAGATCTGGAACCAATCTTCTATTTTATACAGTATATTTTTTTATACGCATTTTTCGAGAATATGTTTATCGTGTAAAAACAGAATTAAGTGCTTACCATGTTCTTTGGAAGCTTGTTTAGACCAAGTTAACAGCCTTTTAGGCTTCCTCCACGAGAATATGGGGTTCTCTTTTTGAATAATAAATATTATATGTCACAGGGGGACATCAGGATTTTAGAGATGCTTAGGTGGGGCATGCTCAAAAAACCGTTTTTTTTTGTTCAACAGATGACGCCACTTTCAGCCGGATTGTGGAGGACGGGGGATCGACGGGCCGGGCCCGAACCCCATGATAAATATTTTCAAGGGATGGGACTCGAGATTCGAACCCGGGTCCTCCAGAGTGGAAAGCTGAATCATTGAATTAGTTCTTCCTATTAATCGATAGAGAGTCGGTTACTTTTTGAATGTTTATAATGTATATATAATAAAAATGCGTTATAAATCTGATTTATTTTTACTCAAATATTTATTTCATTTTAATATTAAAATAATAATTTATTTTTATTAAAATATATTTCCTTGATTTTATTTCACGTATTATATTGTAGATAAAAATATTTTTACACTTTTTTAAAAATGAGCGAAGACTTATCTTTGTCAGATGGCAACGAATTATCGATATAATCAATTAGAGAATAGACAAGTGTTAATTCATCTTACTTATATTGTACAGGATACAATATAAGTAATCCTGTACAAGAGATTACAGGATCTCTTGTACAGATCCTGTAATCTGTAGTTACTGGGAAAGAAAACAAACTATATTCTGTTCAATGAAAGTTGAAATTTGAAGGTCATATTCGGTGATCGCTTGTTCTCTTCTAGAACAGTCACATGATGATTTCGGATGCCATGACAACGAACCCGATAGGATCGCCTGTTTTATAGTAATATCGCTAAAATAAAGCCATAAAAGTTCATTAAGCATAAAACATATTTTTATTTATGTAATAGTTGCTTTCATTTTATTAGAAAATAATAATCTGCAATTTGTTTATTAAATGTAAATTTGGCTACTCTTTACCAAAATGTTTAGTCCTGAACAGGACTGTTTAAAACTGCACATTCAAAGCTAGGGTGTATATGGAATTTCACTAACTCTCAGCTCATCGTCACTGCTGCTATTATCCGAATCACCTGAAAAATTAATGATAAGTGGTTCCACACGATCTTCAATCACATGATCTGTATCCCAATATAATTTTTCTAAGTTTAAAATGTGTTATTGCATTTTTCCAATTGGAACTTGTAATGCACTGAATAGACGAAGACATCAATTGTTCCACATCAGCTAACTTAAATGTTACATTTGTTGATCTAACTTTTTCTTTAACTTGTGCCCAAATTAACTCTATCGGATTCAAATCACAATGATAGGGAGATAATCGTAAAACGGTATGACCTCGAGATTTTGCCAGTTCATCAATTTCATAAATTTTGTTTCTTGGCTTATGTAGCTTGATTATATCATATAATTCTGCTTTTAACATACTGGAAGAATGGGCAATGCCTTTTTTATTAAGCCATGCTATCAGTTCACTTTTTATTGGAGCTTTCTGTAATTCTTTTGAATGATAAGGAGCATTGTCCATGACAATTACTGATTTTTCTGGAATATTTGGTAGTAACTTTTCCTTAAACCAGTTATAAAAGCAATCACTATTCATTTCATCATGATAATCAGCAGACTTTGTACGGGATCGAAATAGTAGCTGAGCATTTGGTATAAATCCGTTTACATTTCCAGCATGGGTTAAAATTAATCTTCAATCTTTGCCAGTAGGAATTTGGCGACCATGAATAGAAGAATCATTATGCTACTGTTTGGTTTTTCCATGATGTTCATTAATCCATGTTTCATCTAAATAAATAAATGAACTATCTGGTAATTCCTGTCTGTATTGTTTAATTTGTCTCAAATAATTATGTCTACTTGCAACAATCTCTGGCCTCTCGATGTAAAATTTTCTATTATTAATTTTTCCATATTTTAAATCAAGCTTCTTCATTAATATATGATATAACGATGTTCTACCCCCGTTAAATGACATTTTTTCACATAATTTTTCTTTAATGCTAGAAATAGTAGGGTAATTACCATCTCGAAATATTTCAGAGATTGTTGCACGAACCACTGATAAATCAAAATCATCCAAATCAGTAACTGATGCTGTTCGAGGCCTTTTCTTACCAGGAGTTGTTATTCGAACTGGAACACTTTCAGCACTTTTCCCTTCTTTCACAATCCTCTGAATGGTTGATATAGAAACTCCAGTAGCGCGGGAAGTTTCATTAAGTGTATCACTCTGTGACATATTTTGTTTCCCAAAATGATTGAAGACATTTAGAATGATAATCCTAGCCTGACTGTGCAACGTCTGTCCTTGTTTACAAACAACGAAACATTACTGTCCGCCAGCTTAGACTGAAGTATGATAACGTCAAGTGCTGGATGACGATATTCGTTTTATTTTATTTACTTAACATTAAATCTTTATAGAAAATAATTAAATATTAATATATTATAGGATATGTAAATTATTATTTTGTATCATTTAAGTGAAATAACCATAGACAGAAAAATCTTTGCAACAAAGGTTAGGTTCCTTATTGGTTGAACGAAACTGAGAATCCTATTGAGTGGACTGACTCATACAATCCATTATACCATGACCATATAAGGCAAGTCAACTTTCGTTGAACAGAGTATAATCCTGTAAGTCACAGTACCCATTATTATTTCCTCAACAGGAGTAATCCCTCACACCCTACACAAAAGCCTCAAAACATCTACATCCCAAGACATACATAACACTACAAAAAGAATCTCTACTCAAATTTTCTCAACAGGAGTAATCCCTCACACACTACACAAAAGCCTCAAAACTTTAGATGCATCCAAAGACATACATAACACTACAAAAAGCATCACTACTCAATACATGCAAGAAATCCCTCATACATTACACAAAAGCCTCAAAACACTAGATCTACATCCAAAGAACATAACATTACACAAAAGCCTCAAAACACTAGATCTACATCCCAAGACATACATAACACTAAAAAGCATCACTACTTAATACATGCAACATAGTAAGAGAGTTTCTCAGCACTGATACAGACAGTTAGTTAACTCACAATTAACTTTCACAAGTAGTCATGTCTTGACTCGAGTCCGACATGGCACTTTGCCCCGGAGTTACTCTGTCCACACATTGCTGTACCACAAACAATAAGAATAATAATATGTGGCTATACACATATTGCAATTAAATTATATAAATTTGACATTTTCACACTGTATTATACAAAGTGGAAGAAAAGTCTGTACCCCTCCAAATAACTTGATAACTATCATAGATTTCAAAAATTTGTTAATGCCAACAAATAGAAAGTCATGGGTGAGCAGATAGTGACCTTCAAATGAGCTGATTATGCAAGAGGACAATTGCAAATCCTATCTCATAAACTGTAACAGATAGGGAAAATATCCAATTACAAACTTGTTCAGCATTCAATTTTGAACATTTTAAAAAAACTTCATCAAAATCAAATGAATAGTTCTCCCAAAAATGAAACATTTAGATCTATCATATATCAATTCCTTGAAACATCCAAGATTAGTTTGCCCTCAAACAGCAATTGATGAGGCCACAATAACTTTCATTCTTGCATAATAACAAAAGAATAGTAAAACAGTTAAACTGTAAAGAATCTTCAAGACTGTATCATTACTGTTTGTGCAGAGATCTCTACTGACATTCAAGGCTGTGAGGAACTTCATCCAGCATCATGCTTAACTGTACTTGGTTGCTGGTAGAAGACATTTTAAGCAGAAGTTTAGTTTTTGCTTGTTGATTAGGTTCTGTTTTCAATTTATTGATTTAGGATGTTATGTTTTGGTGTTGGTTTGTTACTTACATATCAGAAATAAGCATCAACCCTTTGCATATAAAAATGCTTTTGTTTCATTTTTGGAAGAAACAAAAACATTTATCCAATTTTGATTAAGTTTTTTAAAAATGTTCAAAATTGAATGCTGAACAAGTTTGTAATTGGAAATTTTCCCTATCTGTTACGGTTTATGAGATAGGATTTGCGACTGTCCTCACTTGCATAATCAGCTCATTTGAAAGTCATCATCACCCATGACTTCCTATTTGTTGTTATTAACAGATTTTTGAAATCTATGATAGTTATCAAGTTATTTGGAGGGGTACAGACTTTTCTTCCACCCTGTATAGACCTGTTTTACTGAGTTATATAAGCATTACCAAAATTTTTTTTGTCACATTACACAAATCCATGTTATACAAGGGTCTATTTCATATAATTAAACCTCAATAATTATCATAATAACTACGACACATAGATTTAAATATTTTGCCAAAAAGAAATTATTACAAATTCAATAACAAATAAGCCAAGATTTTTTTATATGTTAAAAAAAAGGAAATCTTTCTGATTTCTTTTATAATATACAGTTTATATTGTATACACAATTTTTACTATTAAAAAAAATCATAAATTTCAAAATTGCTTTTTTTTGGAAAATTGTGTAGTCAGAAATTTTTGTAGTCTTGTATTATATGGTTATACCTAAAAGGAGAAACTGTAAATTTATAGAATATCTAAGATTACTTTCATGGCAAGTAAATATACCAAAAATGGAAACTAAACAATCTCCTGGCATTTTGATATAATACAACAACATATTGATTTTTTCAATCTACTTGTATTTACAATAAAATGCAATTATTATTTGACACACATCAAATACACATTAAACTGATATCTACTATTTCAACATTAAAACAATAACAAAATACAGAAAAATTACAGATTAAAAGCCAAATTAATGAAAGTAATTTGGAAAACACATTTAAAAATATTTAAGATTTATTAAGAAACTAATAAATTACACAAATTTGTTTCAAAACATGATACATTCTGGAACAGTCATTTATTATCAGCAGACAACATAAATTATTACATATTTAATCATTCCCTAATCTCAAGAACTTCTGTACATTATAGTTATGCTAGAATAGAAAACTGCTTCTTCTTAGTCTATTTTTGGTAAATTAAGACAAAAAACTAGCACTTTCTAGCACAAGTGTGTCAAACTCATTTTAATTCAAGGACCATTTAATGAGCCTGTAAGATTGCCACAGGCCACATCACATTAATTTTCTTTTTTAATTACATTTTGGAGTAAGGATTCAGAAATATAGATAGGATATAATTAAAACATTGTATAATCAAATGAACATATTACAAATATATAGATATAATTACTATATAATTGCTTCTAATTATACATATTTTTTAAATTTTATTTCTTGCTATCAATCTTTAATTTTCTATTAAGGTTAAAAGTCACATTTTCTGTACAAAAACAAAAGCTTGAATTAAAATTTTATAAATTCAAATAAACATAACTACTTACAATTTTAAATAAGTGAATAAGATAATAAATAAATCTTAAAACAAGCACATTAGCTCGTTCTTTATATACGTTTTTCAAAGAGGAATTGTTTGGAACTTGATCAATATATTTGTCTACCCAAAAAGAAAAAAAAATACAGGTTCTCATTTATGGCTTTCTGTTTTCTAGTAAGAAATTTCGCACAAAACGATGTAGTCCATGCAGGAAAGCACTTAATTTGCATCACCGATCTGAAAGATCAATGTCATCTGTTCATATACGTCAGATAAGGCCAATTGAAAAAAAACTCATGCAATTACATTTCATTAAAATCAAACTAGTGTATACACAGTGTATGACATAGCTCTGAAGCATCAGTTACTTCCTATTATCTCATAACATATTCTGATTTTCATTTTAGTTAAGAGCATTGAGGGCCACAAAAAAAACACATCGAGGGCCGCATGCGGCCTGCGGGCCACCAGTTTGACACCCCTGTTCTAGCAGATAAGAAGATTTATTTACAGTAACAAATGTTTTCAGCTATTTGCCATCTTCAGGTTACAGTAGTTGCGTAGGAGGTTAAAGAGGACCAACCCTCTTTAATTTCCTATACAATGACAAAGACCTATTAAGTGATGCAAAGAAGCCAGGCATATACGAAATACTGGTACACGATAAAAAACACACAAATCAGCTGCATATATTGGAGTAACCAGAGGAAATCTTGTGCAGAGGCTCGATGAGCACAGGCAAGATATACTTAAAGGTAGACTAACCACTGCTTTTAGCTATCGAATCCTATACAACTGACCTACAAATAGACTGCAATAGTGTGAGAATTAAAAAACCATTCCAAACACCTAGGCAAAGCTTAATTACGGAATCCCTGGAGATAATAACTAGGAAAAAGACAGCAGATATTCTTAATGAAAAACCAGCTCATGATCTCCCCAGCATAGAAATATGCTATCGAAAAAATAAATCATCGTAGACCGCCAGCCTAGCTTAATGACAAAACTGTTTAGGCTTAGCACTTCTGATTTTTAGTCGTAAATTTTTTGGATATATTGAATTATTAATTCTTTTTTAATTTTATTTTTTATTATATATGTTATAATTTTAAATATACCGTAATACTAAATCTCATTATATTTGTTATTTAGATGATAATTTTTTGTTTCTATAGTGACTAATATTGTTCCGATATTTAAATTTGTATTGTTCCAATTCCCGTAACCTGAAGATGGCGAACAGCCGAAAACATTTGTTACTGTAAATAAATCATTCTTAACTGCTAGAAAATGCTAGTATTTTGTCTTAATTTACCAAAAATTCTGTACATTATTTAAAGAAAGATGGTCTTTCTCTTTCTATTAATTAAATCAGTACAGTAGTAATTAAAACAGTAATCAATTAGAAATACCAAAATAACAAAAATAATCTATAATTGCTAAGGAAATAAATATCTAATTTTTCATATATAATACTGTATATAAATGTTTTCATTTGGAAATTTCTTTTTTAATGAAAAAAAATATAAAATTCACAAATTTTTATCTGAATTTTGAATAATAATATTAAATTTACATATTAAATAATACTTACAGGTAAAGTTTTGGATTCTAAATTGATATATTTGAAATCAGTTTCCATCTCTCTTTCTGGGGAAAGAAGGCCATCCCATAATTCTTCCAACTAAAAAAATTATAAAAATAAAATAAATTATTATAAATATTCAAGTTTAAAATTACTACGAGGAAATTTTGAATATTAAATAATAGTTTATACTCTTAAATTTTAAGTTGGCAAGTTAAGTGAAAAATGAAAATTCGCTAAAAAATGTTCGACTGAATAAATAATCATACAATAAAAGCAGTGAAATATTACTTTATTTAAAATGTTAGAATTTAGATATAATTGTACTTTCTAAAGTTAAAATTTAAAATATTTAACAGATTTTTATTATATTGGACGATATTTAGAGTATGAAGTGATGCTTTAAATGCTTTAAATTTATTTTTGTGATAGAAAGTCATTTCAAATTATTATTTTAGACATTTAAATAAATTATACAAAATCTTAATTTTTAGAAATGTCTAAAAAGTTTAGAATAAATTAAATTTTCTTTATTATATTGCTGAACTTAAACTAAACTGTCAAAATTTTGTACTGAGTTACTTGAACGAATAAAAAAACTGGAAAATTTATTAGTTCTAATTTTTAAAAATGAAAATTGTATATTTATACTATTGCTAAAAGATATATATATATATATTGTTTTAACATTATCATTAATTACGTGATGCTTCAAATAATTTAATATGACAAGGTAAAAATTTTTCTTAGTCGGTAGAAGTTTATATTCGCCATAAAATTATTTTTTTCAGTGTTTTGTTATTATTTATTTAATAAATAAATTTCCTCTTATATCGCTTACCGCTTTTATGGTCGATTGTCACACATAAAATGATCAATTATCTTTTCTTTTGATTAACATTTTGCAAGTTAAAAGCCACTTAACGATGCAATAACAAATGCAAGGGATAGGCCTATAAAGCAAATAATAGCATCGTATTTTCTTTTGATTAACATTTTGCAAGTTAAAAGTCACTTAACGATGCAATAACAAATGCAAGGGATAGGCCTATAAAGCAAATAATAGCATCGTTATCTGCAGATCATCTTTAAATGATAAAATTGATCTGTAGATCGATAACTAACAGGTAATATTTTTAAATAAATGTAAAAATTGAAATTTATTTTTGATAAAAACATTTTCTTTTTGTATAAATTAAATTATTACTGTTTAAATTAGAAATTTATGAAGATAATCTAATTTTATCAATAAAATTTTTACTTCATTTGATGCTATAATTTGTTATCTTTAAGTATGCTTTAATTACTGTATATTATTAAATTTATGTAAATTTATAACGTTATTAATTTTAAATTTCTGATTAAAATTAACAATTAAATAAT
>AYEL01083763.1:0-38096 GCA_000484575.1 Olivierus martensii
AAATGTTAATTAATTTTATAATTATTATTTAAATTAATTATAAAATCCAATCATGAAAGACATTTTTATTCATTAATAGTAAGGATATTCAATAACACAAGTAGAACTAACATTGAAAATCAAAATAAAATTTTTCAGTTTGCAGATTTTTTATTTTTATTTTTCCTTAATAACAATAAAGTTTTTTTTTAAAAAATGCAAATATTATATTAATCAAGTTTTATCTCTTGTAAATAGACTCTAGAGACAAGCTATTCCTTGAAAATATGTTGATTTTGCACTATAAAAATATCGACTTGATTATTATTTTTTTCTTTTTTTAAGATAATGATAGAAGGGATGTATATTTTTAATTCTAGAAAATAAATTCGCAAGTTTTGATACTTAAAATCCAGGTTTAAACTCAACTTACTGTAAAAATTTATGCTAACATATGTAACTTTAAAGAGACCATTAAAAATACTCTCAAGTAGTTTATTCGAACTACGTATTTTAAATAAATTTGGTTGCGTATATGATATATAACGAAAATGAATAAAATTTTATGATTTCCTTAGTGATTTTCATCTAAATCTGATTTTATTTGGAAATAAAATCAAATTTAGATTTAGATTTAGACTTTCTTAATCTTCTAAAAAAATTAAAACAGCTCTCTATCAAATTATTTATTTCTACATTCAAATTAAAAGAAAGTTTAAAATTTTGTAGAATTTTTATATTTAGAACTTACTGTAATTAAGAGTGTGAAAATTAAAACAGCTCTCTATCAAATTATATATTTCTACATTCAAATTAAAAGAAAGTTTAAAATTTTGTAGAATTTTTATATTTAGAACTATTTTCTTCAAACTTCAGAAACTATTGACAGTATACGAGAAAATTGCATTAATTTGATTCTTTATATAAATTAAAAAATTTATCTAATAAAAATAAATTCTATAAGAATAAATAAATGTTATCAAAAACGCATTATAATTAGCTGAAATAAAGATTTTTACATTTCTTGTAGCAAAAATTATTCATACGGAATAATAAATCAAGAAAATAAGGAAAAATAAAAAGAATTTAATGGATTCTTCTTCTTCCAAAAAAATGACATTTTAAAACAATAAAAGAGTCAGTAATTTATTTTTACATTACTTTAATTCATGTAGTATTTTAAATATCAATTTTTAGGGCATTATTCTAATGTAAAAATTCCATATATTAAATTTTTATCTGATTGTTTAATTGATTGTAAGTTATCCGATTAATTGTAGGATCTCTATAGCGAATTTCATCTGCAGCAATAAGAAAAAAAATTAGTAGGAATTTATTGCTAAAATCCAAAAAGTTATATCATCAAAATCATTAAATTTTTTAATAAAATAAATTTTATGTTTGTTTTTAAAATATTCTATAAAATATTTTCGATTTAAAAATTTATTTTTTTGTTACACGGTTTAATACAAATATTATGTTAGCAATGATATTAAATTTTGTATTTTCACGTTTTTGTAAGAGAATAAATATTTGCGAGATTTTAGCTCAAAAAAAAAAAAAAAAAAAAATCATGAATATCAATAAATAGTTAATCCTGAACATGTCAACAATCAAAGATGATAAAAAATAAATCAACAGTTTCTGAAAATTTTCTGATTTCCTCAGTTTTTCGATCTGATTTTGTTTTTGATTTATCAGCTTAATTATTATTACATAGAATTTGTTAAGATCAAATGGATAAAATTTGTAATTTTTTTTTTAATAAAAATTATTTTTATGCGAAACAGAAAATATGGAAAGTGTTTGACAGAACCCCGAGAGAACATCATTATCATTATAATAATTTTGAATTTGAATGATAATATTTATACGGATAAGTTTTTGTAGAGATTAAAAATAAACATTACATTTATTTTTTAATAGTATTTTTAGTAAGAAGA
This sequence comes from Olivierus martensii, assembly GCA_000484575.1. Lineage (NCBI taxonomy): Eukaryota > Metazoa > Arthropoda > Arachnida > Scorpiones > Buthidae > Olivierus > Olivierus martensii. The sequence continues at coordinate 1,923 of AYEL01083763.1, forward strand.
GAAAAAGCAATTAAATATTATAATTTCATAGTAATCTTCCAAAATCATATCGTTTAATGAGGCGAGTTTCCTTGAAAAGAATAAATAATAATAATGAGATTTGTAAGTTTTAAATTCGCAACATAAAAATAATGACAAATGATTGCTCTGGATTCTAGTTTGAAGAACATATCATCGAAAAATACAGTAAGACTCCGTTTAACGCGGGAATACGTTCCAAAAAGCCAAGCGCTAAATGAAACAGCGTTAAACGAGGTCATCTTAACACGTAAATAATAGGGATAGGTGAAACAGGACAGTGAAAAAAAATATATACGTCTCATTTTTTTATTTTATTTTGTAACATATATTATTACTATTGTATTACATTTAATTAGACTTTTTTTAAATGCTAATATCGATTTTTATTCATAAATCATTCATGAAAATCAAAAATATTCGAGTAAATAATTTGATTTGTGATGATGAAGGTTCTTCCTCATTTGACACTTTTTGTTAAGAAGTCATCTAACGTCGTTTGCTTTTTACTCTTTCGTTCGGCAAGCAATTATCGATAGCGAGTCATCGCATCCATGACACTTCGTCTTGCTTTTGAGTTTCTATCAAAATTTGAATAATTTTTTGTATAAAACTGATCCCTAATTGCGTAATAGTGATTAAACTTGTTTTGAGAAAATCCGTTGCAAGGTTCCGCAGCAGATTTTCGTATATTATATACTGCACTGCACTGATATCAAAAGCACTGTAAGACAGCATAGGAATAACAAAGCAACAAATTCGTGCGATTTCGGGTTTATATGAGTATAACTGTTTGAAAAACCGCTCTAAAGTGAATCAATAAAAAATATAAACTTCGAAAAAACCGCTTTATATCGAAACAGTGTTAAGCGGGGTCTACTGTATATATTTTTTCTCAATGCTATTTATCATATAATATCTTGTAATATTCGATTTCAAGTTGTTTCTAGAATAAAACACTGTTAGTTCGTTACAGAATTATATATAATTTTATAGTTTCAGCTAACACTTATAAAAAATATATGAGAATTTATATAATGTATAGTAATAACGTAATATATAGTATTTCTAATCATATTTATACAGTCGAAAAAATATTTGCTTTTTGAAATCATTTTATCTTAAAAAATTAAACTACTACAGTACTTACTTGCACATATCAATACAAATTATTAGATATTTTGAAACATTAATTGTTTCTGTTAAATACTATTTTTAAGATCCATTTATTTGTTGAATGAAATCAAATAAATTTTCTTTAATTTTCTAATTTTTAATCAGTTAAGATATCATGATTGATTATTTTATCCCTGAAATTTTTAACCAACAGTTTGTAAATTAAATTACTAATTTTTAATCAGTTAAGAAATCATGATTGATTATTTTATCCCTGAAATTTTTAACCAACAGTTTGTAAATTAAATTACTATACAGTACTCTAAACTTACAGTTACTCTAACTTTTGAGGTTTTAATATAAAAATAAATAAATAATATGTAAATGTTAATATAAATAATCTATACTCACTTAATCTCTACAATTTTTAAAACGATTTCTTTATTTTTTCACCTTAGAGATATAGCGTATCAAATTATAGATTTTGAATTATCTGGTCATTTTGATTCTTTCTTTGAAAATGGATTAAATCTTTTAGAATCTAATTCATATAACATTTTTTTTCCATTCAAAAATCAGATAAAAGAATATATTAAAGGAAATTCTTCATTTGTTTATCCGTTGGTTTATTCTATCTACACAATAATTTAATAACTCGTGTTATGCGAGTTATTAAACTGTCGTGATTATTAAGCTATATGAATAAAATTCAGGTACGTTAATCAGACTCACTGATTAACTAAGCTTGTTAAATATGATAAACATCGGATCAATATATCCGATGTAATAGCATGAAAGATTTTCATGTATTTTGAGAAAATATCTAGCATAAATATTATCCAATTTGAATAAAATTCATATATATATACAGGGCCGCCGAGAGGGGGTGACATCCATGACTTTTGTCACGGGCCCGGCATCAAAGAGGGCCCGACCGTCGGGCCTGAAGTGCCACATAACGTGTCCGATAATTCACAAGTTGTCGACAGAGCACCTAAAGCAGTCATACCAAAATAAACCTTTTATATATAACATAGTATGTTGTATGGAATTTTGAATTTATTGTTCTTGCCTTTTTTAAATAAATGCTTAACGTTTTATATGTTTCTTTTTATTATTAAACCAAAGTGATGCACATTTTTAAATGGGGTCCGGACCACAGACTTGTCACAGGCCCGAAAATTTCTCTCGGCGGACCTGTATATATATATTATTATTCTAAAAGGAATTAAGATTATTGAAAATTACAATATTAAATAATATCTATATTTTTGTCTGGCTATATCAAACGATATCGGTTATCAATATTATTCCATTTGAATGATATTTATACATTTTATAGCATTTCACTAAAGAATTAAATATGCTAAAAATGACCAAATTGGTTTACCATTGTTGATATAATAATGATCCAATTTAATATTTTTAAATTTTCGAAAATATGTAAAATCGAATAATAGAAAGAACTCCGTCATTGATTCATCGTTCTTCGGTAACTTATTAAATTTTCTACTAGAATAAACTTTAAATTATTTATTCACTATATGATTTATAAAATTCAAAGAATAAAGATATCGTTTTTCTACCTATATTCTGAGATTCAAGTTTCAATTCTAGAATTATTCAATTTTTACGTATCGTAATATATAGATTTCTATTAAAAATCATCTTTAGCATTCCTAATCCTTTCAATAGATTTTTATCTAAAAATATGAATAAAATACGTCTTTGTTTCAGATTTTAAATCGAATTATATCTTTGAAGTGAATTTATAAATTAAAAATTTAATCTATAAATTCACTGATTTAGGAAAATAATTATTATTAAAATCAATATTTAAAAATATTGATTTTAATAATAATTAGCTTATAACATTTAAGTTTTTTTTTTTCATTGTTCTCGAAATGAAAAAATACTTATAGCAGTTAAAAGAGTGAAATGAAACGTATTGAGCATTAAATTCTCATTTTCAATATGTTTAATCTACGAATTACTGTATTTTTTTTGTTTTATACAATGCTGTTCATTAATTATACTTTATTTCATTTATATTTTCCGTTTTTATCTATTTACAAAATAAACAAAAGTAATATTTATTTTTATAAAGAAGCACATAAACTTAGCTCTTTAAAATACAATTATGTATTACGCAAGTAACCAAATTAACTAATATAGAATGATATTGTACTTATAATCTATCAGCAATCGTTTTTAAGTTCCCAGTAGAAATAAAATATGTTTTGAAATATTTTCAAAATCGATTTCAAATTTCTTTTAGAAAGCAGACACGTATTTTAACGAATAGAGAATATAAATAACTTTAGAAAATATGGCTTCCTATAAAACAAACAAACGTAACTCGTTATTCAGTTTTTTCATTGAACAGCTTAAAAATCATATAATATATTCATGATATGCAAAAATTATATGAATATAGAATATAATTTATTATAGCTGTATGCCGGAGGTAAAGGGTACTATGCCCATTTTTTTCAATATTAAATAACGCTATTACTTTCATTACACTATACAGAGATGTAGGGTACTAATTCCTGTTTCATTAAATAGCAGAGATATTCAAAGGCAAACGGCATTATGTTTACAAACTTTTTTAATATATTTTAAATTTAAAAAGTAATAAGCCTTAAAACTTACACTATTATAACTTAAAAATCAATAGTCCAAAGAATAAATGTACAAATTTATTGAAAAATATTCATTAACAAGCAAACTAGAAATAAACACAAAAAAAAAAAATTACAGTATTATAACTTAAAAATCAATAGTCCAAAGAATAAATGCACAAATTTATTGAAAAATATTCATTAACAAGCAAACTAGAAATAAACACAAAAAAAAAAACCTTTAAACTGCTCTCCTGTAAAATTTCCCTTTTGTGACATGGTGCCCTTTACCTTCGGCATACAGATATATTTATGTAATTGTAATATAATTCTTAGATTCAATACTCTATAACTAATTAAATGAGAGCAAATAAATTTACAAGATTCTTCCTTCGATAAATACATTCAAAAAATTAAAAAATTTCTATGTAAAAGCATATAAATAAATAATAAACATGTAAAAAATTTTAAAATACAATTAATGCTATATATATTATTCTTTAAACATACCCTATATAATTATCGATTAAATATTTATAATCATTAACAATTAGCTTGAAAATATATTTATAAAAGTATAAATCATTAAATAATTTTGACTGCCATAAAAAACTTTTATAATAAATTATACATAAAACTACAATTTCAACAGTTGTTCATATCAATTTAGACTATAAACTGAAACAAAACAACTTTTACGTATTTCAGTTTTGTCCTTATACAGTAATAAATTTATAATATAAAAAAAAAATATTGAGATCATTTCATTTGTTGCTATGTTGAAAAGATATAATTTTAAATAAAAAACAATTTCCTGAAAAATAACTCAACATTTCCATTACTGTCAAGAAAAGTCATTAATTTTAAATTATGATTTAATAAGATCAGACTTTCTCCATTTATATTCTTTCTAAAATAATAACAAGAGTATAAAAAAGTGAAAATTCCATCTAAGCAAGTAATAATTTAAAAATATTATCATAGGTTCATATTAATAAATAAATAGTAAAATTTTCTACAGGTATAAGTTTATTATTATTACTCTTAATCTAGTTTTTTTTAAATTTCTATATACTTTCTAAAGCAATAATAGGCAACTATGTTTATGTTAATCTTGTTTTGGTAATATAAATTATATAAATCTAAATAATTAAGAAACATAATGCACTTTCTTTGAGGAAATAACTGAACTATAGTACTTAAACGAAAGTAGTTTGAGATTGCAAATTCTGTTCTCAATTGTAGTAAATAATATTTAATATAAAATTTTTAGGTGTAATAGTTTACTTCTAAAATGTTTATAATTTTTTACCGTAATTTCTGAATTTATTATATTTATACGAATTAATTTATATTAAATGAATGCAGTAGTGATATTTTAAATAATACAGCACATAATTATTGTTGGAGTTGAACTAAATTTGACTCCTTTTATACAAATCAATTTATGATTTTTTAATTTCTTAATTCCCCGGAAAGCAATGATCATATTATACTTTATCTGCAATCAATATAATTAGTGAAAAAGTTTCTTTATATACTATAGCAAGCTTTTCTTTGCATTAAAACAGATAGATATTCATAAATTTATAGAAATAATTTAAATGATGCAAATTTGAAGAAGAATAATATAGCTAATTTAATTATTCTAACATTTTGATTGATAGATATTCTTCTTTTAATCAGATTGAACATTCCAAAAATTCAATGTTTCTAAATTATTTTAAATTTAACTAAATTCTTCTTTTCTATAAAGAAGGATAATAAATCACTGTGCTGTATTTTTAATTCGATTATTTTTTTTTAATCCAATTTAAACAGCGAATTAATAATATTGACTTAAACGAAATGCTTCTTAATATAAATTATTAACAAAAAGTACTTTAATATATAAAAACTAAAAATAATTAAAAAGATCAATTAATATAATTGTTTTTAAATTACTTAAACTTGCGAAATATTCTTGATTTTACATGAGTCAATGCAGATAAACTTTTCTTTTTTTATTATTCTAAAGTAAAATATTACTGATTATAATCATTATATAAGTAAAATGATTTTTAAAGGAATAACTTTATTAATTTTTATGCAATGAATGATCATTTGAATGTTATTTATACAAAGATTCTAACAAGAACTTTAAATCCAAACAAATTATTTAAGTTTTATGATTAATTTAAATACTATGTTAATATTATTTCCCGCATAATTTTTCTTAGTTCTTTTACTGTTTTAAATATCTTAAAAATGTGAACAAGATAATCTGTAGAAAATAAATAGGTAATATAATGTCTTACAGAATAATAATCTCCGTTATTTTATCATATAAATGTTTTATAGTTCATAAGATAAAACTAAATGTAAAAATATCTTTAGATTATTTTATTTACTTTCTTTCCTGTTTTCCGAATCTCTCCATTATTTTGAAATGGTTAAAGATAAGGAATTAAAATGTCTTCAAAATCACCTTCAATGATATAATTTAACTGTTGAACACCATAAAAGTTTATTAAATAATTTCACAGTTATTTCAGAGCTACCTCATAGGTTGAACGTCTTCCAGTTTAAACGGATGAATCCGTAAACGTTAATTAATCTAACCTCAAAATTAGACTGTAATAGCTTAACTGACTTGCTGAATTTTATAAAATTCGATTCAATCAAATACAGTGCTATTATTTAAAAATGTTATTATGAAGAAATCTTTGTAGTTTGTTGTGAGATCATCTTAAACGACTAGCCGTAATTTCATAAAAATTCAATAAATAGTTCAGCATATATTAAGAGTAGCTCAGAAGTTAGTGTTTACCATTTTTAAACGGTTATAACTAAAGAGTTAATGATCCAGCATCGAAATTAACTTTAATGGTAGAATATTATTACTAAGTTTAATGAAAATCTGTTCGTTAATTTAAAAGTTATTTGCGAACAGACATCAGCATGGTTATTTTACAAACCTTATTTTCATTCGGAAAATAAGCTAAAAAAATAGAGAAAATATTTTTCTAAAATAAAGTATTCAGTTTTTATAAAACAGTAATTTTATTACAGAAAGTTCGAGAATCGAAAAAAAACAACCAAAAACAAACATAATAAAGTTAGTTTGAAACTTTTTCTGTATTTTATATATTTGGAATACATTTTATCCCTGTTGGGATAGAAGTTAGTCTCTGCTTGTTTTCAAAACAAAAGCTAGTAGTAAGAAAATACGAAAAACTTACACAAAACTATAAACGGATCTATTTATATAAATCTTTAAACAAGGCAAGTTGCAAAGAAAACGATTGCTCAGAAGAAAATACGAAAAACTTACACATAACTATAAACGGATCTATTTATATAAATCTTTAAACAAGGCAAGTTGCAAAGAAAACGATTGTTTAAAAATGGAAGTATGCTTATGTATCTGTATGTTTCATGAAAACGAAAAGAATGATAAATATTTATAAAAAATTTTTCAACTATATAATAATTTATTTGCAAAAACAAGATAATGTTAAATTAAATAAGATAAAGTTATTGATTTTTTTTCTAAATTAAAATATGTTTTTCGTTATGTTAAAAACATAAAATCAGTAAATTATACTGAATAAATTATAAATCAAAAATGTAACAGCAAGAACTTGCTTGTGCAAATTTGAAATAATTTTTTTATAATATTTATAAAAAATTTTTCAACTATATAATAATTTATTTGCAAAAACAAGATAATGTTAAATTAAATAAGATAAAGTTATTGAATTTTTTTCTAAATTAAAATATGTTTTTCGTTATGTTAAAAACATAAAATCAAAGAAATATACAGTAAATTATACTGAATAAATTGTAAATCAAAAATGTAACAGCAAGAACTTGCTTGTGCAAATTTGAAATAATTTTTTTATAATCTGAATATTTTGAAGATTTATAACTAATTTTAAATAATATAAAATAGTGTTGTTGAAATAAATAGAACGATTTGAGTGGAAAAACATTTTATTTTTTATTTTTGTTTCATTCTCAAGAGTTGTTTTTTTCATAAAAAATATCTTTTGATCTTGATGAATTTTATTATTTTATAACTGAACCAATATTAATTTATAATTTAAGTATATTAATAAGTAAGCAAATACCTCCATTGAAAAAAAGTTTATAATGAATATTTTCATTACAAACTTTTTTATTATTAAAAGAGAGAGATATTCTATTCTAAATATTCATAACAAAGATAAAAAAAAGTCACACTAGAGCAGGTCACCAATTCAAATTTGTTGCAGAGAATAGTGGTTAACAAATTACAAAAACACTAATATATTAGTATCACTTGGCGACAGATATTAGAAAGGTTAAGCCAATATAAAATAATACTTTTGTAAGACACACTAAGTTCTTTGTGATACTGCGAACATTGATGCACTATGGAATGACACGAAAATTTTGGATGATATTCCTTAAAAAGAAAGAATTAAAGAAAAGGGCCACATCTTCAAATGCAATTTGTCGAAGGAAGTTATCAACTGCAGGGATGTAGGGTCTCTCCTTTCCCCTTGAGAGCAATTACTCTACGACATTAACGATGCTTAATGACTTTTATTACTTTTAACAGTTATTATTTCATTGTACTCCATTTACTTTATTATCTTACTTTATTCAATATTTTCATGTTTTCTATTTTTAATTTATTTATGAAGCTACCTCTATTTTTTTATTTTAAATTGTATTATGTTTTTGTTCTTTTTTTTGTTATATACCAAATTTAATATTTTATAATAAAAATAACTTATTAATTTTTATTTTAATAAAGTGTTCTCAATAATTTTTTCTTGAAAACAATTATACATTCTTGAATAATTGTTTGGTTTTTAAACAGCTTCTTTTGCTTAATTTTAATTAAACAAAAGCAATTTTCTTTAATTAATTTATACGAACAGTGTTTTTTCTTTTAATTAATACAGTATCACATAGTATTACATTTATTTATTATTGATTTTATATGAAAAAAAATATTTTAACTGATTTAAATTTTTACTTCTTGTTTTCGTTTAATTATTTAATTAATGAAAGACCAAAATGAAAGATATAGATTCAATATATTTGGAATTTGTTTTGTGGGTTACATATTTGTAATGAGCTTCCAGCTTTTAAAATAAACACTACAGCCAATACTGTAGTATTTATTTTAAAATAATTTTCTGTTTCTCAGTAAATTAATGGATTCAAACAAAATCTTGTTTAAAATCTTTACATTAATTGAATTAATAATTTAATCAGATTTTTAATCTGATTAAATTATTTTCCGACTAATATAAATAGCTAGCTTCAAAAATTATTAATTCAATTAATGTAATCAGATTTTTAATCTGATTAAATTATTTTCCGACTAATATAAATAGCTAGCTTCAAGTACAATTTAAATAGATGTGCTTATATTTAATCACGATATAAGTTTATTCGAAAAGCCACAATGGATAAAAATATATGAATAAATATTATTTCAGTTGTTTTCTTGGAATTTATAAAAAGAAAAAATTCATCGCAGCAGAGTAAGCTTTCATTTGTATGGCGTCACGATTCACTGTAGAAAATAAAGCGTAACAACCTTTTACCAATAGAAGATATGTTACATGAACACAGCATTTACTAGCCCTTATGCTGACATTATGCAGTCAATTCATTCCAGGAAGCAATAGGAAAGACTACAATATCCTTGTTACAGCGTTTAACTGCAAATAGAAAAGAGACTATAACAGTTCCAAGTCATTCGGTCAAAGACATAAACAGAACAATGCTGCTAATGGGTGGTTTGGAAAGATAGCTCTTTAAGATAACTCTGACATGTTAGACATTGTCTCTTAATACTTTCAATGTGAAATAAAAACGTATTATCTATTTTATGGTAATAGTAATTGTTTCACAATTTTACTATCAATGAGATATTGTTACAGTTAAGAATAATTCATTAGCACAATATCTTAAATAATCATTGTAAAAGCTATTGTATTGATTGACTGGTTATAAGTAGAATAAGTGATAAATATTAGTATTTTAAAACTATATATCAGTTTTGAAGTAATACTTTGATATTAAATCTGAAAACGCGTTAAGTTTACAGTCTGAGAAATTCAGTACCTGGCGATCTTATTAGAAAAAATGAGATCACTAGTACGGAATTTCCAGATTTGTAAAATATTTAAATTTTAAAATAAAGTAAAATTTTAAAGGAAAGATTTTTAAAATTTCCTGAACCAAAAACATGACAATTTACAGATACGAACACTCCTTCAATGTCGTAATTATTTTTAGAATTTTCTGAGAAAGTGAATAATTAAAAGATTTTACCAATAAAAAAATTGACAAATTTCAGATTTAAACTTTTAGAATTTTAAATGAAAGAATATCTTTTTTTTTATGATTAAAATATGGAATAACATTAGTAAAAATTCTTTTAATTTTTTTTAAATATTATTTACAATAGATTAGAATATTAAACATTTTATACTGTTAAATACTTAACAATATCATTAGTAGGATACTTATTTAGATGATGCAATGATGCTAAAGTGATTTTAATTAGTTACTGTATTATGCTTATTATTGTTATATTAATTAATTTTATTATATTTATACATAATAAAAGCGAATATCTGATATCTATCTGCTACATATTTAAATCTCTATAAAATGAATTAGAGCCTTAAAAATTCTGTAACGTCCAGATAGATAGTGGGCATTACACTCCAAAACATAATAAAAATCAGCCCAGGATTGGAGCAGTGAAGTTGCGAAGAAAACGTTGTTTAAGGTTCTCAGATCTTTATTTGAATTATCAAGGAAGATTTAATATTGGAAGACTAATAAGAATCGGAAAATTCTGGATGAGTGACAATTCCAAAGATGGCATCATCTGATATGCTGTTGTAATGCTCGATATGTTATCAGTAGCACGTAACATCAGTTGATATAAACGTGACATCATTGTAAAGTCATTCTGACGTGGAAAGCAAGATTTCATAAATATTTATCGTTGTATGATGTGATGAATAATAATGAGTGATGTCACGATTATATAACAATGGAATAATCGTTATCACGTAATAGGTGGATAGAATTGTCCACATATAATGACAAAGAAAAATATATATATATACAAAAATTTCCGGACAGCAATCCATCTAGTACAAAAAATAATGGATTAGAAATTTTCCTTTACTTTTTTTCTTATCAAAATTTCTTTTGTTAACTATAAAACTTTATTAACAAATTTCATTACGTTTGAATTAATAAGAATATTTCATGGTAGTCCATAAAATTAAAAAATTTTTAAATAAAAATTATGTGCCTATATTGAATTAAAATAAAAATAATCATGACTTATTTCTTTGATTTCAATAGTTAAACTTATAAATAAAGATTTGTAAATATTTTAAGAAAAAAGGTTTAAGAAATTTAAAATGCTGTTTACATTGCAGATTAAACAGCATATTTATTATCATAATCAGGTATTTTGCTTTTGGCTACATAACTGATTCATATGTATCGTTCGCTTATTTATATATTATAGCACCCAAGAGATATAGTAAGAATAGTATAAGATGATTTATCTACCTCACAGATTAGTTAAAGTACTGTCATAAACAGAAATTCATGGTTACGTTTGATGAAACTTAGCAAAGTGTAATGAAATATAAAATTTAAGTTTTCAAAACTGAAACTCACATTATATTTAGCTTAAAGTAGTTTTTACAAAATAATTAATTAATTATACAAGATTAAAAATTAGAATTATTATTTGATCATCTTAAATAAAGTGTTAATTTTAATAATATGTTACTTGTTATTTATATGGATTAAATGAATCTCAATTATAATAACAAAAGCCAATTCAGATTTATAAAATTTATACAATTCTATTTTTGCTGAATTTTATATTAATATCATAATTATTTTTAACTTGTATTTTATTTTTACATAATTTTATAATTTATTAATAATCTATTTAAAATTAAAAATTTTTTAATTTTAAATTTAAAAACTTATAATTCGTTTTAATATAAAGGAATTTATATAATTTTTAAATTATTACTTTAAATTTATGCAAATTGAAAAGGAGTAGAATTGCCATTTTAATAACTTTCTTTGTAAATGATATGAAATTTAAGTAAATATTATTTAAATTTCAGAATTTTATTGCCTTTAAAAGTAAAATAAAAGATAAAACAAGGATTTAACATTAATCCTATTAGAACAATGAGATAAATCAATAAAAATTACTTACATTTGAGTGCCATCCTAAAGAATTTCTTCTAGGGAATTTGGAATTTGTCATGCTAAATCACTATTCCTATATAAATGCTGCTAAATTCTTACTACTTTTTTTTTATCTTGCACTGAAGAAAATATTTTAAATGTAATAAAACTGTTACAACATTTTCGTCGAACATAAATGAATAAATTTTATTATTAAAGTATTAAAATAATATGGATTTCTAAAAAAAAATATATTTATTATTTAAGCATCTGTAATATTTAACTAGTATTTAAAGATTAGTAAGATGAATTATGCATTAACGTGCTTAACTTATAAAAAATAAAATAATAATTATTTAAATTAGGACAATAAAAAATGTCAGCTGTAATATGCATTTTTCTCTTATCCATTAAATTTGGCTGAATAAATTTACAGCTCTGGGATAGAAAGAAATGACATACTGGAATTTCTCTGGGGTGTTGGAGAAAAACTGTTCTTGAACTTAAGAATAAAAAAAAAAAGACATTCCACACACAAAAAAGGTTGGAATCTGACGTGTAAAAACAAGAATTTCTTTTCTGTCCAACAGATGTCTATTCTTTTGAAAGGAGAAGAGAAAAATAGGTTAGAAAGAAGGCTGTCAAGAAAAATGACATCTAGTATCAAGAGAGAAAAGCAGAAATAATTGTAATACTTTAGAATTCTTACTAATATTCGATCTAAAACGAGAAAAATTTTTTAATCTTTTAAAATTAGTTTTTCTTATTGATTTTAAAGTTATGACAAAGCAATGCCAGATCTTAAATATTATATATTTCACTCCAAATGATAATTTTATAAAACTAACTTTAATAATTAAAATCAATATATTTAATAAGATTTTTTCCATGATTTTATTTGAATTAGTATCTTTATTTCGGTTTTAAAGAATAAACTAAAATTGAACAAATCAAATAAATTTTGTTCAAATATTAAAGATAAAATTTTAATGAATTAATCTAAACTAAAATTAGTTAGTTAAGATTGCTGAATCGATCATTGGATTCTTTCCACTATTCGATTTTACAACGTTTTGGAAATTTTTAATTATAGAATTTGAATCATTATGTCAGTAATAATTAATTTAGATCATTTTTATCACACTTGATCCTCTAATCATTCAAATTGAAAAAATATATACATGAAATATAGTTTTGACAATACAGATACTAGATAGATATCCTACAATATCGATATTTTTAAAAGATTTGATTCCCTAGAACAGTGGTCTCAAACTCAAATTGCGTGCGGGTCGAATACTCAAAATAAAGGAAGGAAATGAAGGGCCGAATATTTTTAAACAAAATTACAATGAAAGGAAAATATTTGTTTGTAATTACTTTCATTTTTTTCATTACAAAAATATCGAAATAACATTATATAATTACGAGATCATAAAACAGTTTTTTTATTTTTTTCATTTTCGATTACTACTTGACACCTGATGACGATGTAAATTTGCTAAAATTTGCAGTCTTTTAAGACAAATTACCGGAAATTATCTTCATTAAAGATTGTAGATGTTCATCGGTCAATCGATTTCTTTTGTTAGATTTGTTAATTTTCATATGCGAACAAAATTTCGTGAGGGATGATTCATAGATGCCCAGTAACGAGAGCGAAAGTTGGAGTAGTTACTGATAGCACACGCAGATTACGCTTTAAAACTTTATATTTCGATTTTATTAACATTAAATTGTAATAATTTTCCGACTGTAACATGTATTTAAAGAAATAGTTAAAACATCTTCGCGGGCCGTACAAAATTGCTTTGAGGGCCGCCAGTTTGAGACCATTGCCCTAGAAAATCCCAATAAACTTCATTTAAATCAGATAATATTTTCGCGCATATAAATAATACCTCGAAACATGTTAACTTGGTTTAACATATGTTCAGAATGAAAATTCAAAAACTATAAATATTAATCGTATTACTTGAAAAACTGTAAACGTTCTACGAATACTGAAAAAAATTTAGTTTAAGAATTATTTAATTAGGATAAAATTTTATCATATTTTTTTTTTATTTTTTTTTTTTCACGAGTGTTAATTATAATACTGTATTTATCAAGATTGAAATTTATGAAGATATAAGTTAATAAAATGAAAATCCAAGTATTATCTCTACTAATCTTTCAATTAATGAAGATTTAAATTTTCAGTTGTTTAATTTATACAAAATTTATTAAAGAATTAAAAAATAAAAGAATTTTTTAAATTTAACTTTAAAGATTAAATTTTTAAGGCAAATAATGTTATTTTAAAATTTAATATTGTGATATCAAGAAAAAATTCATAATTACGCAAAATTATTTAAACTTAAATACAAATAATGTTGAACTTATAGGCAGCATTTGACACATTATTATTACTTATTTAATCTTTTATGGATTTTTTTTGGAAAAATTGAATGTAAATGAATCGACTTTATTTTATCTCTTGGAACATGTGGAAAAAATTTACTATTTAAATTAACTAACAATATTTCTGCAGAATCGAACGTATTCTGAAAATATTTTCTGAGTACTCAAATAAATTAACGGCGGGTAAATATATATATTTTTTTTAATTAGAATTAAGCAAGCTTACTATATATGAATGTTGTCAGAAAATATCGGAAAATGTTTCACAGTTTAAATGAATAATAGAAAGTTATTAGTTGATTTTATCTATGAAGTTTTTTGAATGGTTTACTTTAAATTGTTTTTAAATTAATTATTGCGATGGGCTATATCTTCATCAATTATCAATAATAACAGTAGAACCTTCGATATCATTTCTAGTAAAAACAGAATTAATGATTCACTTCTTAGATATATCATTTAAAAAAATACTCACTTGTTATTCTTCCAATTCCACTTATAACCATTTCCTATGGCTAAGACTCTTCCGGCATTATATTTACATTAAAAATGCCAGTTTCATCTACTTCAGTCATAAATCCAAAATCAACTAATAACCTCCTATTATTCATTTAAACTATGAAACTTTTTTCGCTATTTTCAGGCAACATTCACATACAGTAAGTGTGCTTAATTCTAATTAAAAAAAAAAGATTCACCCGCCGTTAATTTAGTTGAATACTCAGAAAATATTTTCAGAATATATTGGATTCTGCAAAAGTAATGTTAATTAATTTAAATAAAAAATTTTTTCTCACATGTTCCAAGAGATAAAATAAAATCGATTCATTTACATTCAGTTTTTCCAAAAAAATTTTTCTTTTTGAGGATCTACAAAAATTATATATTCGAAGGCTGGGGTATAAAAGTCCAGCCATAATAGTAAATATAAACGATTATTTTTCGTTTATTAGTCTTTTCATGATTTCATTTTGCCATGGGGCCAGATTGGTGCAATCGGTCCAATCGGCTTAGATCCGGCACTGAGCGGGAGTATTTTATACTTTGCCTAAATAGTATTTGTCATTCTATATAATGCCTAGGTATTATATACAATGACTAGGAAAAGTATATATAATAATAATCGTTTCATACTTTGCCTAAAATTCATTCTATATAATGCCCGCTTTTCATACATTGCCGGTAACATATACACAACATTGGACCCTAAAGTGATTCAATCAATATTCGATCAGATCAGGCAAATTGTTAATTTTTAAACGATATATTATGTAAATATTGTATTGTTTAATTTAAACAAAATGCTAAAAGATCGAGTGGGCTAAAATGATCAAGAACGATTAACTTACGTATGCAGTAAAGCCTAGTCGATTTTTATCATTTTTTAGTATTCTAACGGATCGCTATAATACCTTATATGCAAATTTCGTTTAAATTAGATAATATTTACATAATATATCGATTCACAAACAATGACCTATCTGATCTGATCAAATATCGATCATTATCAATACGATTGATCCATAGGAGCAGTGGCTCTTAACCGGTGTTTTGCAGAACATTGTGTTCCGCGAAATTATAAAATTTAGTAACCTATAAATTTTAATAAAACATATATTAAGAATTGAAATAATATTTTTATTGTTAGTGTTAATATTATATAGCCTTATATAAAATGGTTATTCATTTTTGTGTTCCGCAAAAGTTTTTTATAATTAAAAATATTCCGCGACTTAAAAAAATTAAGAATCTCTGCCCTACAGAGTTTCAATATTGTATATATGTATATATATATATTTCATTCATATTGAAGAATATTTATTCGTAATAATGCCTAAAATAAGTGAAATTTCTTCTCTTAGTTATTATACTGATATCGATCATTTTTAATAAGTCCGAAATTAATCAATAAAAATCGATTTTTCAATAAAAAGACGTTTAAAATCAAATACAGTAATACAAAGAATCGAGTGATCAATTCATCAAACTTGATCAACTTGTTTTTAATATAGATTATTTTTTTTATCTACGGATGATAAAAATTTTTAATGAATACTCTCAAAAAATACTACCTTTCTAGTGAAAATGTTAGGGTACTATTAAACAAAAGCCTTTTCAGATTCAAACTGTCATCATTTTATAAAATAATTAATCTCAAAATTGATAGGAATATACTTTTGTTAAAAAAAAATCCTCCAAAATTTGAATGGTCTATAATGTTTGATTCTTTAGTTATTCTGTGAAAGGATGCAAAAAATAAAAAATAAAAATGAATACAGTCCATAAAATCAATTTTTATAAGTTACTGTATTATATATATATATGTAGGTAACTAAAATAACTGTAATCTAGCGACAAATTTTATGTTGGAGCGTCCCATCCTTGATCCGTCCTAATATTGCGATTGTACATTCTCATATGTATTGTGATGAATAAATGAAAATTTTGAATAAGTATTCTTCTATAAACTGTACAGATTTTATCAAAATTTGATAAATTCTAGGGCGTTATTTCACTTGTTGAAGAATTTAAAACCATTTTTAAAGTGCTTTATCTATGCTGAATACTATTAGATATTGAATCGTAATGGAAAGAGTTCCTATGTTATTATTATTATATGTGAATATGCATTCTTTTCATGTTTTCGTTGAATATCATTTTTAGTTGTCAAGCTACAGTTTACTAGATTATAGTGAAAATAGTAGCTATTTTGCATTGATTATATAGTAGACTTTTGATTAACAGTCCCTTATGAGACTGGATATCAGACCGGATAAAAAACTGGCCAATTAATCCGAAAAATACTATTTATAAATTGTAAATTAAATAAAAATACTGTATATATACTGTATATAAATACTTATTAAACATTTACATAGATAAAAAATCAGTTATCTTCATTTGTATTTTTAAAATAAAAAATTCGTTTCTGAAACAAAATCAAGCTTTTTTTCCATAAGAATTATATCAATAATCAAATAAATTATCTCATTGTTCCATATATCTTATTGCAGTTTCAAGCGCTTTCTTTTCTTCCGAATAATAATCTTTTTCATTTTTATCTCTGCTCATAGTTAGACGAAACTGTGGCCGATTAAAGCAGAGACTGGATAAGAGGGAGTCTAGGGTATATCAGAAAGCATAATAAGAACAATTTCTACTCGTTTCATCTCTTTAGATGAAATGCATTACAAATGATTGATATCTTCTGCATGTTGCAATATTTTATAAACTAAGAGGACATAAAATTTGTCAACTATTTTAGAATAGCTATTTTATCTCATACTTTTATCAATTGCTTGTATTCTCTCATATATATATTGCATTCATTAGTTCACAATGCTGTAATTAAAATATTATTCATGATTGAAATTTGAAATACAGCTTTTGTAAAATAAATAGACCGAAGATATAAACAATATCACATGAATGTGACGGGAATAATATAGCCATTAAAATGACATTTTATATCATTTTGCCATTTTAGTGCCTCTTTAGTACATGTTGTACTTATAGTCTAGTAAAAATTGATAAACTCTGCAACTTTTATTGCTTTTTATAAAAGAATTGCAAATGCACCATACAATTTGTCTATGATACATTTTGCAAATTTAAAAATTACTATACAGTAATTGCCAATTCGTATTTCTTATGAATTGACAAAAAATATATTGATACGTTAATTGCAATTCATAAGAATTGCAATTAACGTATCAATATATTTTTTGTTCGCATAAGAAATAAAATTGAAAAATTCGCAAGTTATAGCAAACGAGAATGCTATGAATTTTTATTTTTTTTTAATATATTCTAAGATATACCATATAAATCAAAAAGAAAAGTTTGCTAATTTCAGAAAAACAAAAACTTTTATTTTATTCCAACTGTAAAGCATTCAGTTTAAAAAAAGTATTACTACTATTTAGTAAAATATATACTCACTATATTAAATTAGCCTAATAACTATTCAACATAATAAAATTATATAAATAGTGGAATTTAAATTTATATAAAAAATATAATACCGTATAGTAATATTCTATTTATTTCCATTTGTTAAAAGTAATGAAATTTAGATTTACTTAAACAATTTATTTCTATTGAAGAAGTTTCTGAAAGTTTTTGACTAATCTTATTGATAGATGGGAAATAACAATAAATAAACAAAATTACAGCCTAGTTATTCTAATTTGCATTTTTATAGAATCATTTATGATACAGAATACAGTTAATTGAATCGATCTTTCTAAAATTTCATTTTTGTTACAAATTTATAATAAATTATGAATTTATGGATACAGAATTTAAAATAAAATAAATAAAGCAATTTCTTTAGGAAATAAATTAGTATTGTAAGTTATTGTAAACAGATTTGGTTATTTTCAATTATGGGAAAAATGCAAGCTGGACAATTTCAAAATGTTTACAAAGTATCAAATAAAGTTGTATCATATTGACTAAAATGATTTTATAATAAGATCAATATAAGCTTTCTTTTGATTTCAGAATAAAGTCTTGTCGTCTTCTATCGTTATAATGATGATAAAAAAAATATTTTATTTTTCAGCTACCAATCTGTTAACAGAATAAAAATTATCAGTATTTAATTTTTCTTGTCTAACATTTTATGAAAACCGGGTTAAGTTCAATTGAATACATTGAATATAAAATTTTTAAAAGATTATAAATAGAAAATTCTTCGCATTTGATGACGATAGTTCCAATTGATTCTAGAATTTCATATAAATTTATTTAAGGATATTTAATTTTAAAAAGATTAATACAGTTGAACACCATTAACACGCTAGTCTGCTTAACACGCGATTCTATCATGGCTACCTTGATAAGCAATCGCTTGTGATATCACTCTTAGACATCTTCGTCATTAAATCTCGTGATCAGTGAGATTAGTAGCACGTTCAACCATTTTGTATTGGTCAAATCACACAAAAAATTCATATCAATGTTGGAACTTATATTATCGCTCAATTTATATTAATACTGTAACTCGCAGTTCACTTAACCAGCGATTTAGTAACCATGGACCCCGACTACCGCGTGTTAACAGGGTCTTTCTTTCTTTTGTATGGTAAGCTTTGTGGCCAAAAGTGATTGCCCCTTTCCACTCAAAATGAGTACTAAGGGTGCTGGTATGGGGAAAGGGAGTTACAAAATTTATAAAATGTTAAGAACCAAGGGAACGAAACCTTTGTGATGACTAAAGCAAGTACCTAATCCTATACTGTTGCATAAGTAGGCTGTAGGAAATCATAATAAAAGTAATAAAAGTAGGAAATCAGAACTATGTTAGTAATAAGAGTCGTGATGACTAAAGCAAGTACCTAATCCTATACTGTTGCATAAGTAGGCCGTAGGAAATCATAATAAAAGTAATAAAAGTAGGAAATCAGAACTATGTTAGTAATAAGAGTTGTTTGTATAAGAAGGAACCAATGTTAGTAGGAAACCAGAACTGTTAGTAATAGATGTTAGGATAAAACTTCTGATATGTTAGTGAGAAACTTATAACTATGTTAGTAGTTTTTTGAAAAATGCAGAAAAGACCTCCGTATTAACGGGGTCAGACTGTATTTTTCTGATAAGATTGCAATAACTTTTTAAATCGACTTTAAATACGCTTTTTGGCATGTTTTCATGACTAAGAAATAAAAAGCTATACAGGAAAACCTGTGCTATGGGACCAGCTTTCGACGATTCAGATTGTGGCCACCAGACACAGTTAATTACAAATTTCTTTATTAAATATCAAAGTTTAAAATACAAAGTTTATGATATAGTTTCAAATTTTTAATTAAATCTAAGGAAAGAAATCATTAATTAATGTCTGTTTTGGGATTTTTTCACTTAAGAATGCTCAGCTGATAGAAGATCTACAGCCCCTTTCTGATCAAAACACCATTTGCTGGACACCTAGTAGGTGTTGCACACAAGGTGTCGAAATTTATTATCACTGGCCATGTCCACAGAATACAAATGGTTATTTTACATAGTTTAAAAATCCAGCAATATACTTGGGCGAATATTAAGATGACCACGGCTTACAGGTTGGCCATCTAGCTCAGGTGACCATCAGCACAGATTTTCCTGTATAACTTATGATTAAAGATAGATGATGAAAGATAGAACTTATGTAAATATCTTAAATTATTATTGTATTCTTTCTAAACAATAACCAATATGTAAATCAATCTAAAATTGATTTATAAAATACGAAATTATATAAAATTTATTGAAAAAATTTTCGTGCAATGAAAATTTTAGAAATCTTATCTGTAACATAATAATAGTTTTATTTAATGTTATATAGAAAAATAATTTAAAAATATAATTAGAACATCCTAGTTTCAAGTATAATATGAATAGTAATCATCAAAAAAGTAAAAGTAAAATATGTGAAAATTGAATTAAAATGCAACAATAAATTTCAAACTAAATATAAATCATATTTAAAATTTATTAGTAGTATTAATTTAAAAAATCTTCAAAAAATTTTTTAAAATCTTATTGCTGATTGAAAAAGTTTTTTCTTTAAACAATGTTCTTTTATTTACAGTATAAAATTTTAATTTAATAAATGCTGTTAAACGAATGATTTTAAAAAATTCTCTGAAAAATTTATTGAAAACAAAGTTTATAAAAAGGAAAAACAAGATAAATGAAACTATGGAAAATCGATTTTCCCTTTATGAAAATTTTAAATGCACGTAGGTAAAACTTTAGTAATATTATGCGAATACCGTTATCCAGAAAATATATGATGGTTTTCCTTCTTCAAAATTGAAAAATAATGAGGTGGAAAAGTTCGAAGAAAATTTATATATGAAAGTTTAAGTAAAATTTTAAAATCTTTAAATATAGATTCTTACTTAATCTCTAACAGGAGATATTTATGAAATTTTAAATTTTATTAATTAAAAATTAATCTTTCGAAGTTATATTCTAAACAAGAGATTATCATTAAAACTTTTGTGGATAATTCAAACATAGAGGAAAATAAAAATATTCAGATTTCGATAATTTTCGCATATTAAGTAAATTTTATCAAAAGAAAGGAATCAGATAACAAATCTATTTTTATAGCTAATATATTGCATTTAGTTATTTAATAAATATTTAGAATTTAAATGACCAACTATTTAAAATCTTCCATTAAAATTTGTTAAGTTTCTTCCTGTATTATTTCAATATTTTCAAAATTCATCTACCAAAGTAAAGGTATATAAACAATAACACGAAATATCAAAGACTATAGATAAAGAAGCAATAGGATTGTTATCTTAATGGGAGAGAGACATGATATGGTTTTATGAAGAGAACAACATGAAGACAGGAGAGGAAATAAAATTGTCAAACCATAATGAGATAGTTGAGTTATTCGTAGACACATTTGTGGTTCTCTGATACCATCTTCAACAATCTTCAGATAATTAATGTTGAGAGCAAGCTAAAAGTATCGAAAGATTATTAATGCTACTAAGAGAAAGAACAATATATTATTCTACGATAGAAAATTAACGTAGTGGAAATTTAAAGAATAAGAAACATAAATCAAAGAAGATTAAGTTTTACCAATAATGTAAAAAAATTAAAGTTTTTAATTAATATTTTATATTAATTTAATGATAAATATATTCGCGGATCAGTCCCAAATATAACTGAAATATCGCAATCTTGGAGTTAAATCATGAAATCGAGTTGATAATATTAATTGAAAGCAAAACTAAGACAAGTTTAATGAAGAATAACTGTTCGGAATTAAACAGTAATTTGTTTATATAAAGTAAAATGATGGTAGAGCTAATATCTCAAGGGAGATGTTACAAGAAGGTCAATTCTTAGTAACGACCGAATAGAAAAATATAACTTGGTTGATAAAATTGTATTGATGTTGCCATGACGACCTATTACTTACTCTTCAAACTACAAACTTTCTACTTTCACTCAATTAAGTGTTTTTGCAAAGATTTTAATGTCTTTCCTAATATATTCTCAAAATGTTACTTTAAACTTATATAAAAATGAATAACAAGTAAGTTCATTCAATCATTTTGTTTTTATAACAATGTATATCACTATTTATAGTATTATGCCAGATATAAATTACAAAATTGTATTTAGATTTTTATATTTTTTATGCCATTTACTGTATTGTATAGATTTTAATTAAATATAAAAACTATAGATTATTTCTTCAATTTGTATATAGCCCAGAAGACTTAATTATATTCGACAGATAAATATTGAAATAAATATTTATTGTGAAAGTATAATAAATAATTTAGATTAATATGTATTTTGCATAAATAATATTTTCATTACTTACTATCATATAAAAGAAAATGTCTATTTTAAACATAGACAAAAAATAGCAAAGATAAATGAGAAAATGGAATGTTTGAATATTTAAAACAGACTATTCATTATTAAGAGAGATATTTAATCAGTTAATAATTATATATAATATTTTCCAAATAATATTTGAAAATATTTAATTTTCTCGAAGATCTTACAATAAAAAAGAGAAACCATAAAAAATAAATGCGTTTTTTTATTCGTATATCTTTTATGTTAATTGGAAAATTGTTATTTAAATTAAATTTTATTATCGCACATCGATGTAAATTTCTTAAAAATCGCAAAATAGAAATCTAAATAATAGAAAAAAAATTTTTATTATTTAGATAATAAATAGCTTCTTTTACTTACATTTCTGTAAAGATTTGTAATTAATCATTAGATATTATCATTATAACGTAAATAAATAGATAAAATATTGAATAGTTCATATAATAGTAAACGTAGAATCTTGATGGTTTTAAGATGAATAGGTAATCATGGGCAGATATGATAGTTTTCCTTTTATTATTTTTACTTTTATAATATTTGAAATAAAAAGTTATTTATATATTTTTACATAACAAAATTAATTTTTAAATATAATAAATTTTATCTGTTTATTGAAACTAAATATTTAATCTTGTACTTTTTAAAGACGTGTACAAACTTGTCCCAAACATCTATACTTTTTGAAGTTGTATGCTTTGCCAACAAACTTCAATCCTGCTTCAATGACTTCAATTTTTTTCGTTTAAGAATTTATATCCGCTCCAACTGACATAGAAAGATTATCAAGCTATTTTCCGAAAGGGGAATAGCCTAATAATATTTCCACGTCAATTCCTACAAGACAGAGAATTCTTGTAAGGGTCCAAATGTAAGGTGACTTGCTAATTGTGAAACATATTATGCTATATTTATACATTATAGATTTATATTAACGTACGATTTCATAGTCTTGGAGAAATATCTCTGCTATATTAGTGTGGCAGCATATGAATTTTATATTGTATATTTTGATAGTACTAATTAAATAAAATGAAAACTGTAATATAACTATAATAAGCGCATTTATTAAAAAATAGTTTGTTTATTTAATTCAGATTTTTTGTTATGTCCCAATGGATTCATAAATAAATGAATAAAATTATCAAAAGCTCTTCTATACTAATTTTTATGATAGAGTTATAACTAATTCAATTATTAGCCATGTAATTTGATTAATATAATACTTAAAATATTAAATTATTGATGGATATAGAAAAAATATATAATATATTGGTTAAATATAATAATTAAATTAATCGTATTTTTTCTTGATTAATTGTATGTTTCAGTTTCTATTAAATTATTTGATAATGAAAAATATATAATTAAAAATAATAACAAATATATCAAAATTTTTACAAGTGTGAAATAAAAAGAAAATTCCTTTTTTTCGCTTTTTATTTTTGATAAACTCTCCTTTTTTTCTTTTTTCTCAAAAATGAAAAAAGGATTTTTTTCTCTTTTGATAAATGACGTGAAAATTTATTGTTTTCACTTCTTCAGCGATTGTGATAAATTTACAAATTCACATATCAACTCCTAATGATTTAATAATTATAACATCAATACAAGAAATTTTCATATGATAAATATATTTTATATCGTTATAGAAAACATGAATGTAGAAACTATAATGGGATAAAATGATATCGATGAATTAAAAAATAGATTTAAATAGATTTAAAACATGCAGTATGTTTTTAGGAGTGCAAATATTCTCAAAACATGCAAATTTCACTCAAAAGAAACGAAAAATTTCTAGCAAAGAATCTTATGAAAAAAAAAAATTAAAGAAATATTGATGAAATGATTATTTGCTAATTATTTTGTCTGCTTCTATTATTATCCTCAGGATATTGTATTAAAAATAAAGAGATAAAATTTATATAAGAATACTTATGTTTATTTATAAAAGGCAAGAATATTGAATAACATTTGTTATAATATTTGTTTATCTTATATAAAAATTTTTTTTTAAAATATTTTAACGAAGATTAATGATTACTTTGATGAATTGAGATTTGGTTATAGTGTACTATTTTCCTTCAGGATCATTTAAATAATACATACAGGTTTAACATCTTTATTTTGTTGTTTCGCAAGAACCAATGTCAATAAAGATGTTATTTTTATTGATGTTGGAAAACATTAAAAGTTATTTTTATTTTGTTTTAAGAAGATTAATTAATAATTAATTAGAATAATTATTAAATATTCTAAATTTTCTGCATAAAACTTGCAAAATTTAAATTAATTAATTCGATTAGTTAAACTTATATATTCTAATAACTACTAATTAAGTAATAAAAAGTTACTAAACGCTAAAAAATATATATTTTTATATTATTTTTCAGATCTTACAGTAAAAAATTTATCCTAAGCTTCTATAACAAATATAAGTTCTATATTATTTTCATTTATCAAACTTTCCTTCATAAAAGTATGTAAATCAGAATGATGATCTTATAGATTATCATTCTGGTTTTCACAGATCCTTCACTAATAATTTTTGAACTATTTATTTGATCGATTTTGGTAAAATTTATAGAAATTTTCTGCTATAAAAACTGATCTCTGTACTTCTTAATGTAGCTCCATAGCTTCAATCTTTTTAAAAATACTGGACATTCAAATTCATGAAATGTTATGAAATCATTACAAGTATATTTTAAATATTCTTTTAATGTCTTTTGAAATATCAGTTGGATTTTTATGAAATTAAATAAGAAGGTCAGACTATTGAAGATGATTGCGTGGAGATCCAGAATTCCATCGGATGCAAGGTGTTACACCCCCATTTCATAGAAAATTACGAAAGGAATTTGAACCGAGTGACACTTTCAAAGCAAAACAAATGATAAAAATATCGTTCTACTCGGCCCGGAGAACCTTGTCTCCGCAACATAGAGAATAATAAACCATAGAAAATATATCAAACAAAATATTGCGTTACATGTAGGTGTCTCAAACGACAAATTAAAAAAGAAAAAAAAGAAGAAAATAAGACGTCATCTTTCCCTGGGAAAAAGGTGAAAGAAGAGGTCGGTGAGTTTTATCCGGGACAGAGATAGACTAACACGAATAAGACAGTCTGCCCAGAGACTCTGAACAGAAGGTGGGGAAAATGCAGCAGCGAAGGGGGATTCCGTGTTCTGTCCCGTCGGTGGACATCCGACGAGGGCTAGGAAACGAAGACATAAAGAATAATGCAGAAATGAAATAGATTTCTTTTACTCTCTCTCCCAGGTATGGTTCTCGCGTCAAATAGTTGTCTCCAAAGAAATCTGTTAATATTATGTTTAATTTCCTGTTTATTTTGAATAAAATATATACTATTTGTTTTATATGCATTTCCGAATCAATTCTCCTATCCTGGATCTCTGCGTCACTTACACCCTTATTCAAACATGCGCTAAAATTTAACGATAAACATTTTTATATCGTCCATCCGCTGCGGCATCCTCATATAAGTGTCAGGAGTGAATTTATCGAAATATAAGACCCAAGACACCAATTTACCTATATTGCGGGATCCTTACAACTGTAATGAACTATTTCTTAATTCCTATCTTTAATTATTGCAAAATTATTGAATATATACGAAAAGTAGGCGATTAATTCTTTACATAACTACTGTTTTTATTTACAGTATTTTTGTACTATTATACAAAACTTAATAATTTAATAATCTAGTATATGTGTATATATTTAAGAAATTCACGATATGTCAGGAATAATCAAATCTATTAAAATTATATAAAGATTTTTGAAACGTTTAGCGAGATTTATATTGAGAATATCAATTGAACTTCCCATACAATTTTAAAATGTATTTCGAAAATTCCGGAATTTTCCGCTTGTCAAAATAATACAACTGTTATTTGGCAGTAAATCGTAATAAAATGACTCTATGATCCCTCCAGAATTACGTTCTTTTGAATTGAAGTGAAGAGTTTTTCGAATTGCTTTTTTATTCTCGGAAAGAGTTTTCTTATTACCTTCCACAAAAGGAAACCTTCAATATGGATAAGTGTAACTGTTTGGATATACAAGTACAAACATAAAAATAATCAAATTGTAAGATGGAATTGTGAAATAAAATTTTAACTAGCCTAACCTTTCTTCTGAAGTTTCTCTCTCTCTCTCTGTACATTTTTTTCTTTTCTTCTATTTTCGGAAGAGTCAGCTAAAGAATTTATCACTTCTCATCTTTGTTATCATTCAACCGTAAACTACGAAAACATTTTTTAGTTAAAATTTTTTATTTATCACTGAAAGAGAGGAAAAAAAAACTTATTTTTTTACTTTACTATTTTCGATATAGTAACAGAAAGAAAATGATATATTTTTTTCTTTTAAATTGTTGTTAATTAAAAAAATAAAAATATCGTTTAAAGGTAAATACAGTATAAATTGCTTTTTGTTGATAATATTTTTATATTATTCTGCAAAATTTTCAGAAAATTAAAGACGATTAATTCTGTAGTGGCAATTATTTTCTCTGCCACACATTACATAATATTAAATGATATAATACAATAAGTATATATAATTTTACACTAGGAGTTTTTAATTTTATAGGTTTGATATCCTTAATATCATACAATTTTCATGATTCGTCCTAAAATAATAATACATTAATAGAATTAGTAAAGCTTGAGAATGTTTCTTAGGCTACTTAGAACAAAGATTATCAAAAAAATTATACTATGATTGCGTTGAAGAATAACTAATCATTTCTTTTGTATATAATGATCTATGATAAATAAATAAAATATTATCAATTATTTAAAGTTTTAATGGATTGTTTCTGACTAAAAAATATATTGTTTAAGAAGAAATTATTTTTACACTCATTATTTTTAATGAACTTATTTATAAAATTTTGTTAATACTGTACACTAAATTCATTATTCATTTCTGGACTTTAATACATATACAATCGAAGCCGGTTATTAGGGAGTCGAATGTAAAATGGAAAATTCGGCTATAAGGGAGATAATTTTTTTATTTTTCTGTACTCTTCCTTACCTATTTTACATCCTGCTTTACCTCAGCCGGCCATCAGCGTAATTTATTTAAAAATAATAAAAACATGATAAAAAGTCAATTTGTTGCTTTTTTCTCTCTCTACTCCCTGACCGCAAAATTTTTTGTCATTATTAATAATTTAAAAATTAATGAATACAAATTAAATTAAAAATTGTATTTTCCTCTAAAAGACGAAATCCCAGGTGGCGCTGTACTCTAATAATGGCGTCACCTAATATTAATACTTTGTTATATAAGTTCGTAAAAGTTTTAGAGTTATACTCCAAGTTTATGAGATTAAATGACAGGATTTCCATTCATTTTATGAGCGGATAATATCTAGTATTAATTATTTCTATTTTATGTATACCGCAGATACAAGATCCATAACCGGTAATCAAATAATTACACAACTCAAATAACCGATATTCGGTTAAAACCGAAATAACAACCCTAGTTGAAAACTCTTCAATGTTTACTTAGACCACCCGACGTGGCGCCGATTTATTGCGCATTCGGATATAAGGGAAATCCGGTTATAAGAGACAAAAACTCTAGGTATCCTCGATTCCATTATAACTGGCTTCGACTGTATATAAAATATTATAATCTGTTATAATCACAGTCTGAATAACAGATCATAATCTGTTATTCAAAAATTTGTATGTTGAATATTTTAAATAAGGAATCAATAAAGAAGATTTTGTATGACAAGTTAATGTTATATTAGTTATTTTATTTACTGTATATAGCAGGGGTGGCCAACAGGTCGATCGCGATCGACCAGTCGTTCGCGAGACGATTTGTAGTCGATCTTCGTAAGTTATCGGATGACTCTCTTACTGTATAGTGAGCAGGTGGCGCTGTACTCTAATAATGGCGTCACCTAATACTTTGTTATATAAGTTCGTAAAAGTTTTAGAGTTATACTCCAAGTTTATGAGATTAGCCATCCGATCAACCCATAAATAGATACTATTCAAAAGATTTAAATATTTTAATTATAATGAAGATCTCGTCAATTTATAGAAATAATGAAAACTTGTACTCTACTAACTGCCCCCAATTGGAAACGCTTCGGCTTTCCACTCTAGAGGACCCGGGTTCGAATCTCGGGTCCCCCCCTTTAAAATATTTATCATGGGATTCGGGCCCGGCCCGTCGATCCCTGTCTTCCACAATCCGGCTGAGCCCTCCACAGGGGTGGGCAGCCTATGGAAGGACTTGTTTCGCCCCGCCACTTAGTACTCTTATTGAATAGAAAGTGGCGTCAAAAAGAAAAAAAAGGACCGCCCCCAATAGTCGGCCGGATTGGCCGCGTGGAAACGCTTTAGCTTTCCAGTCTGGAGGACCCGGATTCGAGTCTCGGGTCCCACATCTTGAAAATATTTATCATGGGGTTCGGGCCCGGCCCGTCGATCTCCATTCTCTACGGTTGACCCCTTCGCAGGAGTGGGCAGCCTGTGGAAGGGCTTGATTCGCCCCGCCACATAGTATTTTATGAGAATGGAGTGTGGCGTCATCTGTTGACCAGAAATAAAACTGTCCCCAATATCTTTACAAAGTTTCATTAAGATCTGACAGTAGCGATAATATTTTTCTGCTCAACTAGATAATAATAATATACTTTATTTAAAAAAAATTTAATACAAGTTTGTTTTTATATTGTAACATGCAAAGCGATATTATATATTAATATTTATATTTTTTCATATTTAAAATTTCATAAAAATATTTTACTTCAGATTTATGGAAATTGTCTCCACAGACTGAAGAGGAAAACAAAATTTTATTAAATGATCTTCAGAAACACATTCAACAAGGTTTACCAGGTATTTATTATTTAAGAAATTGTAAAATGATCAATAGACATAACTTCTAAAATAATTACAATATATTTTTGTATATTATTTCAGATACAAGATTAAAATTATTTGGCTCTTCTTGTAACGGATTTGGATTTAAAAACAGCGACCTGGATATCTGTTTCACTTTGGAAAATATATGTAACGAGGTAATGGTTTAATTAATTTTGTTAATGTAAAATATTAGTATAGAAATATAAATATTAACATCATTTTAAGCGAAATTTTGAGAATGAGGAACGATATTCAAATAGTAAAAGTAAATATGCTATCTTTCATATTACGAATTTTTTTGTAATATTTCAAATAACTCGTAGTTAAAAATTCATCAATATATGAATAAATAAGGCTGAAAGTACCTAAAATATAAAATATTAATCAATCGAAACATTCTTTTTGATTTTGTAAAAATAAATTTCATTTTTGTAATAAAATTAGCAGTACAGAAATGCCTTTCATAGCGTGGTTAATTGGTTCCAAGAAGCATCCGCGCTATGCAAAACCACATTGTTCGAGGTCTATTTATAATGGATTTCAATTTAATTTATTAGAAAGATTAAGGATAATAATAAGGTCTAAAAATGGAAAAAATCCTTATTTTTATTAACTAAACAACAAAGAAAATCATTTTAAACTGATATAAAAATTAAACATTACGATTCATTCATTGAATTCTCACATTCTATTTTAGCAAACGAAGCGCTATTTTATAATTTTAAGTTGCTTCTCTAATGTCAACCACTTGCGTATTTTTGTTACTTCAATAGTGTCTTCTCTGTTTTGTCTTTTTTTCACTCATATTTAAATAATAAAATAATATTAAATACTAATATTAATGTAAATAATCAAATGCCACGGGGAAAGAACGTGTCTATATGAGAGCCAAGGTGTGAGCCAATCGAAATACTACTGCATAACGTGACTGTCATCTGAGGCGCTTGGGGAGTCGCCGATCATGTTACCAATGTTGATATGTGTAATAATTTTGGTAATAATCAATATCCTTGTTAATAATAAAAAACGCGTTAGACCGAAACTCGCGTTGTTCAAAACCGCGCTATTCAAGGTATTCCTGTAGTCTATTGTGATAAAACTGTGACTTACCATCCTGGAGGATCCGGGTTTAAATCCAGGTCCCATACCTCCAGTTTTTTAAGAAAGGTTCGGTCCCGTCCCGTTGAATCCCATCCTTCAACATTCCGATTGATCCCATCGTGGGTGTTGGCCAGCCTGTGATGGGCTCTATAAGTGGCTGTCGCCAGATAAAGTATATCCCTTGTGTGATATGCTAATTACACTAACCTAACCTGTAGTCTATTATTTTTAGTGAAAATTGTGAAATTTTGCAAAGTAATAAATTTTTATGCAAAATACATTATTGTATATTTGATCCCCTATTTGTTTCGTTTTCAAAAATTTCCATTATTAATGAAATATGCCCAATAATCATTATTTTTTTGCTAAAATTTCATTTCAATTCTTGAAATTTTAGCAAAAAAAAATATAAGCAAAAAATTTTAGCAAAAAAAAAAAAATATATTAAAAACTAAAAAGCAACTGTATAATCGTATATCAGTACTATATGACTATTATTATTCACGAAAAACATTTTAATAGTAGTTCATTCATTTACTATTAGACAGCACAAAAGATACTTCATATTTCTTTTCTCTCGAGAAATTTAAATCTATTTTTTACATAATATCAAACATTACAAAATGTACTTACATATTACGAATCATATAAATAGATTCTCTCAATTTTCTGGATTTAGCGCTATTATAGTGAAACCTCTCTATGTTGGACACATTTGGTTCCTTCAAAATATGTTCAACTTAGAGAGATTCATAAAATCAAATTTTTTTCTAAATACTAAGTACTAAATTTTCATGTCAATGCAAACCTTTATTCAAAGCAAATTAGAAACCTTTATTATTTTAAATGAAACTCAAAAATGTCAAATATACACTGCAGTCTGTCAGTACTTTCAACATAAGAACTATTTATTTGAAAAGAAGTTTGTAAGTAGCGTTTGCCTCTTTTATATTTAATTTACACTTCATTCACATATTTTTAATTTTATTTTTTTTTATTATATCAAATAGAGTTTCAACAATCTCTGGTTCATTATTAGAAAATGTTTATCGTTCAAATTCCTATACATATTCCAAAACTGTTTCATGAATCATGATCATTTGGTTTTTCTTCAACAAAGTCTCTATATGAATTGATTTGGACATATCCTTTTCAGTTAAATCACTGGCTGTACAATTTTCATATTCAAGATGGACAAGATTGTTGCCAAAATTTGTAAAATCTTTAGTTAAAATTTTATGATGATAGTTCTCAGGAAGAGCACTCAGTTTTTCTTCTAGGTCAAAGTTATTGACCTCTTGCATTCCTTCCTCAGTGAAATCTGTAAGGCCCAGCTTTCTAAAAACATTTCTGAATAGTTAATTGTGAAACTTCTTCTCATGCAACATAAATCCATTTCATTGCATCCAGAATAATAAATGATCAACAACTTGTTTCTTTTGGTCTAATGTCAGTTTGCTTAATTTTCTTTTACTGCTTTTTATCATCTCTAAGGAAAGCTTAATCACAGCAATAGAAAAAACAGTATGTAATTCTCAAAAAAAGTAAAATATAAACCAAAACAAAACTATCCAATTATAGCCCAAATATTTTTAATTTATTTCAATAAAATATTCTGGCTAGTTTTGGTTTGATTTTTCTCAATGCTCAGTGTTTGTATTTACAGTAATAAGTAAACCATATAAGTCATCAGCAATTATCTCAAGGCATGACTAATCAATGTTATAAATTTTTCTTTCACAAATTCCTTTGGTTAATCTTCTAAACCTAAATAAAATTTAAGATTTTATTCCAATCAATAATCAAAAAGTGTCCATCTTATTACAAACAGTTGTTCAAGATACAAGATAGAGAGGTGTCCAGGATATAGAGGTTTGCACATATAGTAAAATATAGGGTTTTGTCCGGTTCCAGGAAAAGCCATTCAACATAGAGAGGTGTCCAACTTGACAGGTTTTACTGTATTACATTATACAGTCATCAGGAAATTGAAAACTATTGTAAAACAAAATTGAATGAGTTGCTGAAACAAAATACGAACGAAAGTTAATTACAAATTTACTATTTTGTTTTCTTTTTTGGTAGAAAACATTATTAAATTTTAGTTAATAGTATGCTCATAATAAAGTTCATTATTTTCATTTAATTTTCTATTATTTGTGCTTCATTTTACTAATAAAATTAGCATACTTACTTCAATTATATAGTTTAAGAATCTGTAGAATTTTAATGTGTCATCATTATAGAAAGCAGTGTATCATAACGTGCGAAGTTTTATTTTCGTTTTGTTTTAGGCAACGTGACGTAAATCAAGGATATATTTTAGTATATTTTCAGTTTAATATTGAAGAATGATATGAAATCGTATCATATGATATTTGGATTTAATAGAACGGAGTCAATATGTGGGTTATAAAGATTTTCATTTTCAATATGTGGAATATAAAGATTTCATGTACCATAACTTGCTAACTTCCGGAATATTTATAATAGAAGAAAATTTTTTATATGTAATTTTTCTGAAAATTATTTAAAATATTTGTTTGATTTTTCTAATATTAAAATAAAATTTTTATTGATTAATGTATTAAATTTTCACATCAGTTTATTTGTATACTATATAATAAAGTGGTGCCTCGCAATTCGACACTAATCCGTCGCCGAAATAATGTCGAATTGAGGGACAATATCTCCCATATAAGACTATGTAAAATAGATTAATTCGTTTTATCGGTCCCCATCTCACTCCCCTAACGGGTGTGGTGAGAGAGATACACTATATTATTTACTTTATTATATATGTTTTACTATTGTATAACACACTGAATTATAAAGTACACTATTTTATACACGACACACAATTTATTAGCCCTTGGATGTTGGAATGAAGTCTTCCAGCATTCACCCTAGCACCCATAATTTCTCTCTGTTGCGAAACGTTGCCACAATTGTCTTATGAACGCCATACTTGAGTTACATTTCAATTGTTCTACCTTTCTGCACTTTATCTAAATTTTTTTCTTCGTCTCTTACTCGATGTTCTTCTTTTCAGAATTATTCCTCTGGTCAGTTCTCTTTGAACAGTGTTTTTCTTTTCGGAATTATTACACTGGTCAGTTCTCTTTGAACCCAACCCTACATTTTACTCAAAAAAATAATAATAATTACAAATTTTTTACTTTCTGAAAAATATAGGATTGAAAATTAACACAAACAACATAGGCAAACACCAAAGTAGCCCAAAAAAATTGACAAATAGAAAATGACATCAAACAAAAGAATTGACAAATTGCAAATGACATCACACAATTCCATGCACGCGCATGCGCCAACCCGGGAAACTCAAATGTAGAATTGCGAGGCACCAATGTATACTGTATTTAATTTTTCTAACTATTTTTGTGTTATGCCTTTAAAAAATAATAAAATTTTGATTATTTTTAATGTTATTTTCGTAGAAAATTAATCAAGAATATGTTATTGAGCGACTGATGTTTGAATTGAATAAATATAAAAAAATACGAGATATTATTCCAATAACGACAGCAAAGGTTCCAATAATAAAATTTTCTTTCACACACATTAAGAAAGATGTCGACATAAGTATGTTCAATACATTGGTGAGTGTATTATTTTCTATATAGAAATATATCATTATTTTTAATATTACTTTACTCAATATTGTTTGTTTTTTTATTACAGGGCCAATACAATACAAAACTCCTTTCAACGTATTGCAAAATTGACTCTCGAGTTCAGAAACTCGGTTATGTTCTTAAATATTTCGTTAAAGTAAGCAAATATAGATTTATTCGTTCTTTATACATGATTAATAATATATGTAATCAAAAGTTTTTATTTTAGACCTGCAATATCTCCGATCCGGCCAGAGGTAGTCTATCGTCTTACGCTTATATTTTAATGCTACTATATTACTTACAACAAACAGATCCTCCAGTAATTCCCGTATTGCAAGAAGTAAATAAAGATTAAATTTAATATTAAAATTTTTTCATTCTTTCTTTAAAATAAAGGAATTTTCTTTCAGCTTTACGACTCTTCTAAACCGATGCCGTTTAGAGACGTAGAGGGATGGAATACATGGTTTTATGAAGATGTATCTAATCTAGTGAGTCAAATTATTTACTAAAGTTCGTATTTTACGTGAAATATTTTTACATATATTATTTTTATATGTTCTCAGCCAAATATCTGGGCGGATTATAAGAAAAATGAAAAAACTCTTGCTGAATTATGGTTAGGATTTTTAAAATTTTATAGTATGGAATTCGTAATGAAGAAATATGTGATTTGTATACGTCAAAAATCACAATTAACACGTATCGAAAAACTTTGGAATAGAAAGAATAGTATTGCCATCGAAGGTGAATTAATTCTCATATATTTATTTAGTTTATATAATACAAAATAATGCATCTAAACAATTAACTTTTATAGATCCATTTAACTTAAATCATAATTTAGGATCAGGAGTCCCAAGAAAGAGTAAGTATCTGAATAAATGCAAATAGAAAACAAAATAAACCCACTCAATTTTAATGAAGTAATTTTATTTTCAGTGAACTTCTATATATTTTCGGTATTTAATAGAGGATATCAACATTTTAGTAGAATCTTTCCTTTTAGAAGGAACATGAGTGATATTGTGGTAAATTTATCCTAAAATATTTATCTTTATTCTATCTTCAAAATTAAATTGATCATTTTGGATATTTTTAAAAGCAAAAATTGATTATCCAATCATCAGTGATGAGAAGAAGGATAAAATTATATATGAAAAATGATTTTTATTGATTAATTATAGATTAATAAACAGTTAAATCAGTAACTCTAAGTTCATATATTCTACGAAAAATATTTAAATATTTTGAAAATCAACAGTTTTAATTATAATATTTAAATTTTCTTCATTTTTGTAATACCTATAGAAAAAAAAAATGATGTAAAATATAACAATAATAATATTTGTTACTAATATAACAAAAAACAAAAATTGATAATTGTTATTGTTATTTAAAACAATTTTAATTTAATTAAAACTCGCTATTTTGAGTAAAATTTAAAATCATATATCACAAAAAATGTAGCCATTTTTTGTGAAATATTTATTTTTTCTTAATATTTATGGGTTTAATAATTTAGCCATAATATAAAAAATTTTTATAATTATTATGAAAATTTTGTATAGAGATTGTCAAACATGAATTTGATTCGTTACACTATAAATCTGAATAAGGATTAAGGCAAAAAATCTTGCCTAAAAAAACAAAATTATAAATTCCACGTACGTTGAATTTTTACTGATTTAATTATTAAATATTCAGTTAAAATCATTAATAAAAAGTCATTAAAATAATAATAATTTATTA